>JAQIXQ010000043.1:0-80635 GCA_034700485.1 Pseudosinella alba
CGTTTCTTTTTTTAAAGTAAAACAAAAGCCTGTCCTGTAATTTCTCAAGCTCACCTTAACAATCTCAATCGTCAATAAGTTAATGTGTTTTGACCTGCACAAGATAAAGTTCTTCTTGAATGGTGACGGTGATGCAATCACGGTGGACAAAAATAGCGAGAAGCACCTTCACACAGATTGCACTTTGCAATTAATGTACGATGATGATGATGCATGTACCAAGTTGTTTAATGGGTAATATGTGAATGATGATGGAAGCAACTTAATACTATGCGGTAATAACTCTGACAAACAAAGAAAAAATGCACAAGAGTGATGATTTGAATTGAATATTGAATTATACCTTCATATTTAACAAAGATGAGAGATGACGTTCGCGTTAGAAGTAGTTACCCACGTCAGATTGCCAATAAAACTGAATCCTGCTCATTTATTTCCATTCCATTAAAATAAAAGTACAAAATAAATGCAGTCAGGCCAGGTTCAAGGAAACTACTTAAATTATATATAAATATTTAATGAACTATAATTTCTGCTTCACCTGTCGCATCCCATGTCCCATCCACATCTCGTGAAGCTTCATTTTGAAGTTTCACGGCATGGCATGACATCTAAAAAGTCCGCATGAAATAATGAAATATGAAATAACTACCATACCATAATATTAAACGATGCCATATCATTGAAATTGCTCCATTTAAACTGTCCATTCACTATTTACTATTTAGGCTGCCGGATTACATAATAGAATATTTTGGGATTTCACCTTCCTCTGTCATTCAAGCGGTTATTGCTTTTATACTTTGAAAATTAATGTCTTTGTCCTTTACGCACATGTTGAAGTTATGACAATGACTCTGCTGTTGAGATTACTCATCAACGCCATCGCCAACATCGCCCTCATCATCATCATAATCGTATGGATCAATCCTTTATGAATTTTGGAATTTTGCATGCATTCGTGGGAAGTTTTTGGGGGGCATAATTAATCTAGGCTGCATTTTTTTACACGTAGTAACCAGTCCGAAATTCGGACTCCGAATATGTATTTTTTTTAGAGAAATAAAATTATATTTAAATTAAATGCTACTCCATTACCACCCACCATTATGAAGGCGACTTCGTATTTATTTTTACTAAAAGATATTTCTATTTCGATACATATCACAAATATAACTTTCAAGCTTTTACCATTACCGAATTAGTTCAAAAGGACTTCCGAGTTTGTAGCCGAAAGGCGAATTACCAGCATTATGAGCCAATTTGGGAAGTCCCAAATCCACCCTGCTTCCAGCAATGCCCAGGCCTATCCAGAAGCAGGTTATTCCGCCACCCAAGAGCAACAACTGCCTCCAGCACCAACAGGGGCACCCATGGAGGGACTGGACGAAAGCGAGAACCCTTGCAAACGATGCTGCAGTCTCCTTTGGGTTGTGAAGTTCATGGTGGGCATGAACCTGGTTAGTTGTATGTATTTAATTATGCATGTACATTTATCTGAAAAAATACAACTACAAATCGACGTAATCGGCGAGAAAACTTTCATCTTCAAGCTTTTAATGTGTCCTCATTCATTTTTGCTCCCTTTTAGGGATACTCTTGTTATTACCTTATCAATTTTGGGGTATCGTTCGTCTATAACTGGGAACTTGAGGCTGAAGGTCAATTATAACTGCTTTTGGGGGGCTCCCCGGCCCTCTTTAACCTTTTAAACATGATCTACTGCTCTATAAACACCTAAAAGTATTACTTTCTCTGTTCCCTCAAGTAGATCAGGATGTCAGGAACTGCACACGACTGGAAGGGCCAAGGGAAGATGTCTCAAAACTACTCTTTGATCTTTTCTTAGCTGCCTTCATCTCCATGTCCGTTGTGCTGAGTGCAGTTACGCCGATTCTAGTCGTTACAACAGTACATAGTTGTTGCCAGTGTTGCCACTCTGTAAGTTTTTAGCACGATCCATTTCAAGGGAGAAGAAGGCGATGTATGAAGTTAGATAGCCCATATAATAATTTTGATTGCTTTGCAGACAACGGACAAGCAAATACTGTTTATCTCTGTCTATATGTGGTACCAGTTCTGCTGCCCCGAAGCTATAGTTAGTACCTTATATAATCTTGCCGCAATAACGAAATATGAAGAATGTCACGGGATCATCCCGCTCTGGATTCACTTTTTCGTCGACCCTATTTTTCCCATTTTTATGCACATTTATTCTGGATTGGTGGGCAAGGCATATAGGAATGCGCTACAGCGTCGCAGTAACTTGATCACGACTGGGACAGCCGGGCCAGCGCCAACGACCGGGAATCTGGAGGGTTCGGGGATAGGAATTGCTGCCCCGTAGAAGCAGGAGTTGGAACTAGAAATGGGTGGAGAACAGGCAGGAGGGACCTTAGGCTAAAACAAACTACTGAACATGTCATTTCCATCCGTACTTAATTATATTATTTATGCCAAGTGGCCTTTTAAAACGCAAGTAGTAATAAGAACAATTTTACTGAATATTAATCATGAAGCATTTAGCATGTCAGTTTAATAAAGTCAACTTACTTAGTACTTAACTGATGTGATCTTGAATTTTAAAGTAAACATTTTGTCTCATAATATTTATTAAATAAGCTATAAGATAAAGGAGAAATGTTACCTAAATACAAATGTTTTAAAAAAAAGCTTATTATAATTTATTAAGATATACTCCAGAGCTTGATCGTTATTGAGGAGGAGCAGGAGCATGAGGCACGAATATGTCCACGAGATCCTTGAGGGTGCATCCCTGAAAGCAGACAAGATTTTCCATTAAGCTTATATAAACCTTTAATAATTTTTGCATGCATTTTAATTAATTAAAAAACCCATACCTCAAGCAACCAATTAATCCTCTCCTGAACTTTTTCCATAATCAATTCCTGAGCCTCCGGAAACAGGGAATCAAACATGGGCTTTATCATTTGATTTACGAAGTCCCAATTCACCGGCTCCCCATCCACAATCAAGTTCTCCGCCACAATATCCGCGCTATCAAAGGTAAAGTTAAACTTGAGCTTGTCAATAGACACATATCCTGTGGTCAGATTAAGTCTGACGTTTAGTGTGGCGGAGGTTTTAACTCCGACTGCGGAGGCATTTAATGGACCACTCCCGGAAAATGCGTGCTCCCCCAATTCCGTGAGATTGGCCTTCCCATTTATGATTTCGTAGTCGCCGGTAAGGCGGACGTGCTTTAGGGACATGTTCAGGCTCAATCTTTGGAACAGTGGGTTGTAGACGATGTGATGCTCCATAGTGGACAATCCGACGACCACCCCATTCCTAATTGAATTAAAATTTAAAATTAAAATCACTGTCGACAAATTGGAATTAATAATTTCAAGATGAATCTTATTCTTACCTGAGGGAGTAACTGCCACTTAGACTTTCCTCCTGGAGGACAACCGTCGTGTTCGGAATGAAAAGGGGATCCTGAGGAACTGGGGGCTTATCTTCATCCATGTCCAGTTCAGGAACGATTATACTCCCGCTTGGAAGCAGTTGGGCGAGGCGACATGTGTCCTTCGACCTTTCACAGTCTAAATGTTAATTATTTGAAATTTCATAAGTTCTACCTTTTGCTCTGTTATGCTAGAATAATTTTATTTTATGACTATTTTAATTTACTATTGATCCATTTACCTGAGGAGGCCCCAGTAAGGGCGAGCAACGCCACCCCGAAAAACAAATAAATTAACTTCATTTTGGCTGAGGGGTAAAGTGAGATTGTCCTCGTCCTGTCAGATTTTGAGAAGTTAAAAATGATGAATGAAATCCAGAGAGAAAATAGCCCAGCATTTATATGTTTCTTGGCCCCTGGTAAATGACCCGAAACATTTGATTTATGAGTGATTCACTTTTAAACTGAAAGGGCCCATATCAGTAAGTAAACTTTGGATATGCAAATAACTCTCATTTTTTTTAAAAAATGCTTGAAACTTTCTTCAATGCTTTTCAATTCATGGTTCCATGGAATACATGACGCTTTAGGAAGGTTTGGTATTTGATTTGCGATTTTAGGAATTGATGACCCGTTTTTAGAGATAGATGAACAACTTATATTAATGTGTAAATGTGATGATTCGACTGTAATCGGTTATGAATTTTTTGCATGGGCGGACATTTTCAGTTGAATTTGGCAATAAATTTGGTGTTATCTCCACTTGAAGTTGAGTTGACCCACATTAGGTCGAGGTTATTTATTTATTTATTTGTTTTATCAATTTTGAGTTTATTGACTCACCTGTGCAATGTACGCAATAATGTCTCCGAAAAGCAAAATAATTTTATTATGATTAAGTACGTCTGATTTTGATAACCTAATTTCTAAAAATGCTTTTATCATCAGTCAGTGCAGGATGTGTGTTAAATACAAAAAAGTGTATGCAAAAATAAATCACATGATTATGGATTTGCCAATGTAATCCGAATTTTCTGATAAGGAAATTAATCCAAGAAGAAAAAACTGACTCATCATATCATATATATCTGTTGGTTTGATAAAGAATTCAAATTGAGAACAATTTTGCAAACATTGTCTCTGTCTGCAAAAACAAATGAACAAAGAGATAACTTGATAATTAAGTAATTATTAAAAATTAAGAAAGCAAATGTCCAATATTGAGACAAAAATTAAATGAATTACATAATGACATAACGAGGAATGATTATAAAGAAACTCTTTGTTAGCTCTCGATTTGCTTGACTTCCCAACAAAAATAACTTTCCTGAAATATTTCGTATGAAGCATATCATTGGGATCCTGGTGTAGCTTCTGTAATAATTTCGCAGATTTGACATTTGCTTTAGATGGACTGCTCCATATCCTTTTCTAATATTTGCTCTGCCTCATCATGTCATATACACTGTCCCATATAATTTGGGAATATGGGAATGGAAATACGGGGGTCATTTTATGTACCAACAAGTTTCCCAGATCTAAGCATATTTGTTGTTCCGATGTAGTTCCTACTTCTCGAACCATGATACTGTACAGCGTATACACATGTACATATAGATGTTGTGGAGGAAAGTTTTACAGTGGTTGCGCAACAGATGTGCTGTAATCCATCAGTGTCTGCTTATACCTAACTCTATGTTATTATGATGTAGTTAAAGTACTTTTTAAAACTTCACACGAAATTTAATTGCAATTTTAATTGAACATCTCACGATGCCCCACTTCATCCAGCAACATCCACTGGCTTTACCACATGTAAGTTGTATGTATGTACCTGTTAGTTTTCTCTATAAAAAGGTTTAAAAAAAACTAAAGTTACAATAATTTTGTATTGTAGATTGTTGCAAACATCCTTCAATACTTCCCTGATGCACAATTTCTGGAGAGCCTTCGACTAGTAAGCCATTCCTGGAACCAGGAAGTCTGCACTCTACTCCGTCGTCAGAAACTGATCCAATTTGAAAATGAAGCCACCTTAAAAAAATACATTTATACCTTTGAAAATACCTTCGACACCTTCGGCACTTTCCCCCATTCCAAGTACCAACTTGCCCTTCGCTACGATCAAACAAAAAATAGCCTGGATCCCAATCATGCCTTCCTGCTTGAATCATTAGCTTCATTCTTCAATGCATTTGGCGAGTTTATCACAAGTATCAATGTTCCCATTCGAAGGGGGACATTCGAGGTTTCCACACTGGACTTCATCCTGAGCAAAACTCCGAACTTGTCTATTTTAGGGCTTTCAATCTATTACTACAGCATGACTACCAATCAATATGAGTTTGAGTTATCAGAGGACGCCGCCCTGAACTTGAGGTCAGTGCATACGCTAATCATCCAAATTGATGGGATGGAACTTTCCGAAGATGGGACCATGTCCCTACTTTCATGCTTATTCAAATATATGCCCAACCTCCAAAGAATTTCCTACCCGGGTGACATCCGAAGAATTTCTAAAGTGGGGCTACTCCTCCGGGATATTATCCTGGATTCGGAAACCGCTGCGACAAGTTTGAAGCGGTTGGGTGAATGGGAGTTCAAGACAAGGATTTTGGAGGAAGACGCGCTAAAACTGTTATGCAAAGACTTTCCAATGAAAATGCTCCATGTGGATCTGTGGAATCCGGAAGATGACTTTGATTGCATTTCCTCTGAATTGATTTCTGGCTTGATGAGGAAGTGGAGTGAAAGCTTGGAGCAACTTGCGGTGGAATTTCCCTGGAGGAAAGAAGTCTCCTTCCATTTCCACTTCCCTCTGGGGATGAAGAATCTGACATTTTTGTATCTGGGAGGATTTGAAGGATCTCTCCTGGAACTACTCAAGAGGCTCCCCTCCTTAAAGAGACTGGAATTGAGCCAGGTGGATCTGATCAGTATATTGCAAAAACCGGAGGAGGAGGATAAGCATTTAAGTGTAAAACAATTAAGGCTGGACTTCTGTACGGGGCAGACGGGTGGAAATTTAAGTCGTTTCTCAAGAATCTTTCCAGAACTCCGCTATCTCAATATCAATCATACGACGGATGAAGTGGCTCGGGTAATTTTTCAAAAAATGGGGAAATTGACAAGGCTCAGAATGCACGGGAATGATTTGACTGATGCTGGGATGTGTGGATTACCTTCGTCAATGATGAAGGAAAAGGATTTTATGAAGCTCTCTCCGAGTCAGGGAAACCTTTTGAGGAAGTATCCGTTTATCGCTAACCTAACAGGTAAGAAGTAGATTTTAAAATCTTAATAAAATCGAACTGCATCATGGAATGGGTTGTTTGTTATCATTACAGAACTACAGTACTTAAAGCTGGACGCCTACGAAATCACAGAAATTACAGTTCGACATGGATTGGTCCATTGTACTTCCTTGAGGCTGGTGAAGATGGACAGTACGGGAAGTAACGACCAAACTTCAACGGTTTGTCGGACGTTCAGGCTGGCAGGTGGGTTGTTTGAAAATTAGATCAAATTAAAAACTTAACTATAAGCATAATTGCCCCTAGTTAAACTGGTATGGTGGTTAAAAATTAATTGTTTTTCTAACTCAATAATTATTAGAATATGGGAAACATTTAGTCGAAGAAGGAAACCGAACCGTGGTGGAAATGAAAGAGGAGCCACCCTTTGAACAGGAAGCCCTGGACTTTTTCAAATCTCATGATGGACATCACGTGGACCTCGTAAATAATACGATACCTTAGATTTGACCTACGAAAATTCATTTCATTTTAATTTAGCAAAATACAAATAAACAAGACTAACATAATTCTATCTCCTAATAATCCGCAGTTTACTTTAGCTGTACAATTTATTCTAACGCAAAAGTTCTCGGGTGGATCATTTACACATTTGACATCTATTTAGAGATTTAATCTATCTAATGTATAAAGATACGAGACATTTATTAATATCTACCTACATGAATCTGACAAGAAAAAATAGATTTCAAAATATAAATACTAAAAATTAATGATCGCAAATTACACGAGATTATGCTTTTCTTCTATCACATCACAATTAATTACGCCTAATGCAAAACAGAATGTCTGAAAGGAATTGATTCTTTGGCTATCTTTGGATTCTTTCAACTCCCTCCACCAGCTCCACTAGGGGATCCGGAAGTGCCGACGGGCGTTTCTTGAGTACCTGTAAAATAAGCAAAATAAAAAATGTTAATTATAAAATGGTATATGGTCAAATAATTATTTTGTAATTAAATTATAAATCCAAATCCAGTCTTACTTTTATAAACATATTCTAACGCGGAGGTAATAGTTTTTACATCTGACTCTATCGCCTTCCCCCAACTTTGGACATGGCCCAGCTCCTTCAGCGCCGTGTTAAAGTTGTCAATTAACGCCAGCCATTGATGAGTCTGCTTGGCAAATTGGGAGGCATTTGTCGTCAACGTCCGCATCTCACTGTCCAGCTTCTTCTCATTCAGATAGGCTTGGGCAACCCTGTCATCAATCATGCACCAAAGAAAAATTAATTAGTTAACCATTCGCCTATAACAGACTAATTAGTTAATTACCATTAGCATATTATATATGCCTATTCCACTTACCCAACATTTAAATGATCCACCATCGCATTAGTCAGGGCAGTTGCAGCCGTCATGGCCTCCTTCTTCCGGTTCTCCTGACCCTCCCGCACCTTGGCCAGGTCATCATTGTGCTTCTTAACTAATGAGGATAACATCACTGCAGAACAAGCTGATTAATTGCCGAGCAATTAGAAGACACACCTTTGTCACCTTTAGTTTTTTTAGTTAATTAATATTAATATTGTAATTATCTACTCCCACTTCTTCCTAACTCTAGCTCTGTCAGCACCTTTTTTTTAAACTTCAATTCAAACTTACAATCCAAACTTTGTAAACAAACCACCTTATTTTAAAAGCACTCCATTCATGTGCATAAAAGCACCCAATTCACGTGCATTTACTTTTTGCTAACTTAAAAGCACTGTCAAAGTTGTCAACAAACAAACAGATGAGCTTTCAGTTTGTTATCGCTTTTTCCGCTATTTCATATTGCATTTTTGTAAGTTCAGAGAACGAGAACATTAAACAACATTAGTTAAGTTAGTTAAGTTAATCGTAAGACTTATTTAGTATCCAATTCTCATTCTCATTCTCACCATCTCGTCTTCCATAAAAATGCTTTTGCTTATAAAAAGGATAGGAAGAAATACACTTTATGTTTATGTTTATGCCTCAAAAAATGGATAATATGGAATTGATTATGGTTATGGAATATGGATAGAGGGAGGGAATGAGAGACTGTGAATGAGAATGAGATGGTGTGTGTGAGAGAGAGAGGCACGCAGATGAGCTGATCTTGAATATCATATTCATCATATCGCATCGTGATGATTTGGTAGAGGAAAAAAGGGTTGAAAATTGAAATGAAAATCAGTTGTTTGGTTTGAGTGTTGTTGATCTGATAGGGTGTTGTGGAGTTGGTTGGTTTTCAAATCAAGCCATAACTAACTTAAATTGCTAATTTTCGGTGTAGTTAAAATCGTGATTGAAAAACTGCTTTTATGAAATGACTGAATAGTGAAGAAATTAACACATTCATCAACATTTAATTTGAATTAAGCATTGGAAAATTTAATTGAAGCTGAACCGAACTGGACGGACGAGTCTTTTTTGTATTGTTTTAGTGAAGTGGAGTGGACCGACCTTGATTATTATTAAGGAGTAGCAATTAAGTTCAATTAGGATTTAGGGTTGAAAACTGTCAATTAAGTGGGCTGTTGTGAAAAGTGCTTTGAAACTCAGGCGTTGACTTAGATTGTAGATGATAGATTATGCCATTTTGACGTCTGACCACATGAACATCAAGGATGATGATACATGACTTGCAGTTTTTATTCGGTGCCGGTGACAGTGATAACTGCTCTAAAAACATGAACTAAAAGACGTAAGGACCTTAAGGATAAAGATAAGGGCCTGCGCAAATGATAAGAGAAGTTTCAAGCAAAATCAGCTGTTCAGTTGACATCGTCCGGGTAAGGAAGAATGCTTCGTCGAAAGTCGAAAATTAACTAACTCTCCAAGCAAACTCAAACAAGGGTGCATTTAACTAAAATTCAGGAAATACTTAATTGGCTTCATTCCAGTCGTGATGAACTAAATGCATTTTATCTTGTAGAGGACAGAAAAATATGATTGATGAGATCCACAATCGAGATAATTGCTTAAAATTTGTCATTTCAATTTGAGTAATATTTTTTTATTGAGTACATCATTTACACTTAATTATTTATATTTTACTCTGCGGGATATGGGGAGTATTAGTAATTAGTACTATTATAATATAAATAATATTACCGGCTTAAATATTAAATTTCGTTAAATTAAAATGGACATACGTACATGATACAAGCACCATTTCCATTCGTCTTTCGCGCACAATTAACTTCCTCGGGCTTATCGGGTTCAGGTCGCATTTAATGAAGTCATTTAATTGTAAGCCAATTTATAAATTATCCACAAACTAAAGTAGCTTGGTTTGGTACTCACTGTTATTGCCGCTAACATAATAGTTTACAGATAATGACGATGATTGATAATGATTTGATGATGACAACATTATTCGATGAAGCTCACAAATGCTTGGTTATTTTGGGAAATCTTAAAATATGTACATTTTTAATTTTGTAAGTTTAATTTTGGACATGATAATCTCTGTTGTGGTATCAAATTGGTAGGTTGAAGGTTGGTTCGTTAGTTAGAGAGTATTGAAACGGGCAATATGAAACACCAAATTCCGAATTAGGTAATTAACTCTTGTTCTCGTGTTGCATGTTACAGGAAATATCATGTATGTATGTAATGGTTAGTAAGAAAATGACATTTATAATAAGCAATGGTTCACTTTCACATATAATTATAGATAGGAGTATAGGAGATATGAAAGAGTAAAAATTTGTCTGTAATTTCAGATTTCAATGAACAATTAAAAGCTCAATTTTAAGTTCAGAGTCATATCCAGATTAGAAGAAAGCGGTAGAGAAAGGTCCACAAGATAAAGAGATAGCTTAAAATTGATAGATTGGCAATTTTAAGATTATGATTTAAGACAAAAAACAGTCATGATAATTAATTTACTGTCATTCATAAAACTTCTTGATGTAGGCTTTAACCATAGTCCCTGGAAAGAAAGTTTAATCTGGAACGTTGCATTCATAATTGGTTTGGATTGGATTGGACAGTGGTCACCAGCAAGTATAACAATTAAAGTTAATTAGCCTTAGGTTAACAATTATCATAATTATGCCCGTGCATCAAGAAGAGCCATAACCAGGTACACAGTTTTCATGTCATATACACACTGAATCCAACTAATCCAAGCTAATCAAGATATCTCACACTGATTGATAAAGATAATTAACAACAACAATGAATACACATCTTAAGGTTGCCTAATTTATAATGATAAATTAACGATCATTGATCATTTTGTAACTATTTTTAAGGGGATAACAGATTAACAGGTAGCAATTTAGCATGGCACTCGAGGTCGACAGAGAGGCATATTACATACGCTTCAAAATTAAAGGGTAAATTCAATAGTTTTTAATATCTGCCGGATCGGAGGCTTAAACTTGATTGTCGTCTGCTGGCATATCCCTCCCTAAGATTATCTGCCGCGGCGGAATTAGTAGAGTTAGTCATGTCAGCGTCTGGGAAGAACCAGCCATGTAAGCATTTGGGGATGGCGGATTCGCAAAACATATCCACCTTCGCAATGGCGTCCCAGGTTTGGGCATTCAGGATAAGTAAACTTGTCTTGTTGGGGCCGTGAGTATTCTCCCCTCCAAAAAGTAAAGTTGATAAGACTATTCCGTCATCCTCTCTCTGTAAGATTAACAAATTGTGGTTTAGTCAGAACCGGTAATGAACAATAGAACTTTCATTTTTGTTTTGTTGGCTTGTTATCAACCTGGGAATTGGGTCTTGGCACAAAAATTGGCTCGCTTGGATAAGCATTCGTCTCCTTCCAAGTGTCATATGTCTTCTTGAGTACGTCTACTTTGATCAGCTATCAAAATTAAGATAAAAAAATGCTTTAAATTAAAATGTCAATCAAAATTGGATGAATGCAGACAAGTGTGAGATGAGATGTTTTACACTTACCATTCCAGGATTGTCGGCATCCACATCCGATGAAATGGCATAAAAGTAATTATACGGTTTCCCGTCATATAGTTCATAATTGATTCTCGGAGTCTCACAACCAATGTCAACAATCATCTCCGACTCCGCCAAGGGATAGGTCCCTTTGGGAGCATTCTCATAGTCTGAAAACTTTAGTAGGAATCTCTTTGGACGTCCTCTGAACATTTTGGCGTAGTCGGGGTTGGAATGAGCATTCTGCGGAGGACGAATAAAAAATAATTTTGTCTAATAATCCCAAATAACTGACTATTTATCTCATCAAGTGTCAGTGATTACTACTGATTACCTTCAAAGCATCCACATACATACAGTCTATCATGGCAGGGTCATCATAACAGCAAATGTCCACAATCACAAACGTATCATTCGTATCCACATCCCTCATCTCGAACCCATTAATGGTATGCAAAAAGAAAAAGCTGGGCGCTCGGAACACCCTCCTCGACTTCCCACTACTGCCCCGGCTAATCACATGAAATAGGGTATCCTCCTCAGGATAATATCTCAGACATGAGGCGATCGGCTTCTCCCCACAGAGCTGATTTAAGGGTACGGTCGGCAGAAAGATTGACAAGGGCTGCTCAACAAGGATGAAATAATTCTGGGTGATGCAGAAGGAGTGCATGTAGCAGATTGAGAAGGGCCACCGGCTCGGGATGGTAGCCACAATCTTGGCAGTGGCCCAGGGTGACCACTCGGTCGCCTTCCTCACTCCAAAGCCTTCTGAACCGGGCGTTCCCCTTCTTGGGGAGCCTGAGCCTGAACCAACGGGGGATGATTTCATATTGACATTGCTACTACTCCCGCTATTGTTGTTATCCGAGGGGGAGGGGGTGGAAAACCCGGAGGATGGTGGTTTGTTCAACAGTTCCCCACTGCTGCAATCTTTCCGGTCCCGTGCCCCTCTGGATGTGGTGGGGGTTGACGCTCGGCTATCGGGCTCACCGGTTCGCTTCCTAGATTTTGAAGCGGGCTCGTTACAATCCATTTCCGCAATCACGTAGTGGGGCCCAAGCCAGAGGCCCAGCTTTTGTCCAATGTTGTAGGCTTTACTTCCACAGATGTGGGGGTGGGAGGTGTGATGAATTAGGCCTAGCTCGTTATGAATGTCAGTCTGCCAAAAAATATACACAGAAAAAGATTAGGGAGAGGCGAGAGCTGGAGCGTGAAATATAATCGTAAAAACATATCGTAAAAATGTTCCTCAGCTACACGCTCTATTAGCACAGGTGTGTTAAATATTTAAAAACTTTTTTCTGGCCAGATCCACCCACCCACTATTGCTGCTGCATATATGATCAATGATGATTCATCTTATAAAGTTGTAAAGGGCAAATGTGGATTATTTTCTCAAGGAAGCGAAACAAGCTTGGATTTTTATATCCCTTCCCATGCCATTCAATTATGCATTGCGAGTTTTTCTCTCGTATTTTTTGAGATGTTGAAATATGATTCGATTTAAAAAATGTAGATTCTATCGGACTGGTTGTATACCTGTGTACACCTTCTGCTAACTCACTTTTATCAGTTCTATCTAAATCAGAAATGCATCAATTGCTCTGATTATGATTGTTTTCGCTCTCTTGATCCACCATCCGCGGATTATCATTTATTTTTAGTCTATAAAAGTAAGTTGGGCGAGTCTAACTAGACTTTCTTGTTGGGTTTGATATGGTTAGTTAAATATTTAATAATTTAATTCTAGATAAAATACTTTCGTTAGTTGACTGTGAATTCGCATTCATTTAGTTTTCAGTAGGTTTATGGCTTGTTCTGTTTGAATGTCCGGATCATTTCTTGAAACAACTCATTTAATTCACTCTCGATCGAGAGTTTACGCTTGTGAATTTTGTGAATTTGCAATTCAAGTATGATTATAGTTAATTGTGTACCGTGCTTAGAGTCTCCAAAGTCTCCAAGTTGATTCTGTGGGCAAAGGGAGTTTCCGCTAAGGAATAGACTTCATCTCCAAATGGGTGGATGCTAATATTTGCAGTGTCTGTTAGAGTTGCTTCGATCGGGGCGAGGAACACGGCGGCTATCCTGAAAGACAAATGGAGGTAAAATATTTCCATTATACTCCGCGCTCCTTTAAGTAGGTCAAAGTTGAACCAGATTAAATGAAAACACTCTCGTGTTCCTCATAATTAGGGCCAAAAGTTGAATGCTCTTTTTTCCAATTTTTTATTGCTGCTTTCCAACTAAAAAAATGCTTTTAATGCTCTTTTTCAAGGCCTATCCTGCACATGCTAACGTTGCCTATCCTGCCAATGCTTTTGGCCGGGCCCTGCTTTACCCTGTAAGGTCCTTTGAAAAGTGCTATATTTTACATATTATCAAATGATATAAAACACACCAAAGTATTACAAGGAATGAGATTATTTTAGTACAGTTTATTACAAAAGGAACTTGAAGCATATTTGAATGATAATGCGTACTAAAAAAATGAACTTTTGAATGTACAAATTGATAAATTATTGAAAATATGCCATATATGCTCAAAAAAATTTTTTTTATTGCCTTCCGATATTTTTTATTGCTTTTATTGCTTTTAATGCTTTTATTGCTCTTTTCAAAATTTAAAAATTACATATTTGAAATCGTCGTTCGTCCCTTGTAACAAAGGACCCGGGTCTAACGTGTCTAAGATGATGAATAAATTCAAATGCTTTTATTGCCGATGAGGGGCCTTACTCATAATTATCATCATTAATTGTAAGTGTATTCCAGCTTATTTTGCTGGAACACGTGAAAAATATTTAGACCGAACGTGCTTTCATGTTGCTTTCGTGTAAATGAGACAGAGCCATATTGACTTTTGTCATCCGAAAAGTATTAAGGTTAATACCCTAATTAAATATTACTCGGGCTACTTTCCCGAAAGTCACAAGGAAGTCTAATATTTGACCTGGGGATTTGGTCAGTCACTCTAGTCATTACTATTACGTAATAGGTAAAAGCTCACCTAGAAAATATGGTTTGGCAAGGATCCGGCGTAGCGAACGTCCCGAACTCACTCACGACAAGCCGCTTAGCAGCCATATTCCTACGGAAAGCCTTCCCCCGTATGAACCTGGAGGAGTAGGTGACCTTTCCATTTTCAATTTGATATTTATGAAGGAGCCCAGGCCCATCGAATAGATGACGACATGCTCCCGGCCCGTAGGCATCCACACCTCCCGGTCCATTCCGAATTAGGGAGCCGCTGAGCCATGGAGGGATTTTACCTGGAAAGAAAAAAAGGTGTAAGAAAGAATAGAGAGATGGACATGGAGAAACAAAAAACAACATAAATGGATATAAATGTAGGCCATAAAAGTCAATGAGATAGAAAGACAGAGAATCCGTAGAAAGTTATTGGGAGAAAGTACAAGTAGATACATGGGACAAGTTCAATAATCCGGTTTCCGCCTTCCATCCTCCAAAATAGATGTAAAAATAGGAAGGGAAGAATGACCAGAGTTCATGTGTGCATTGCATCAGCCCATAAATTAAATTAAACTGGAGAGGAGTATCATGCTCATCTCAATAAAATTATATTGTCCTGGCATGGTCATGGTGCTGGAGAATGGAGAATCCCTTCAAGCACAGGTTACGTCACGCACGCCAGCATTTAGAAGCAAAGTTATGTAATAGGATGATGCGAACAAGTAGGATAAGTGAAGTCTCTTCCTCCACCTCCACCACCACCATGAAAATAAAAAGTCCGAGATTATTTTTACTAGTCTATTGCCAGTCATATAGGAAATCCGGGTAGGGAAATTAAAAAAAGTGAACATTACATAGAGAAAGTTTTATTCTTGGAGGAAACTAGCCAAAAAAAATTATACCTAGACATAAATACATAGGTAATAGGTAGGAAGATATTATATTTCCCCGTAATAAAGACACATGGAGAGGGACGCAGAAATTTTGGGCATAAAAGAGAAAGTTTTTTTGGAATGTGGAAATGGAGGTATTAAAGTGTTCACAAAGTTGGGATTGTGATCTGGGAGAAAGTACTTTTCAAGTATATGGAATGGTACGGACTTCACACTTTGTGTGTTTGCATCAATGTATTTGGTACATAAAAAGAGCGAGAGGGAGATTTTTTAATGCCTACCCCTTTTATAGGCTTTGCTTAAGGGGAAAGTTTTTGATGGTGGCCCAAGAGATTTTAAAATTGACATTGATTGTTATTAATGGGCTGTTTAAGCTCGTATCGTTTCCAAAAAAAAACGAAAGAAGTTCTTTTTTTTTGTGTCTGCGGAAAAAATGGCTTGTGTGCAATTCTACTTTTTTCGTTAATAAACAGGAACTGCATAATTCTTTTCAGGGTTTGGTTGTAGTCGATGTAGATAGTAAATGCTGCTGTGTAGTTAGTTATGTTTAGGATATTTTTATTCTTATTCTTGGTAATATTGCATTCGGGCAAAAAGCGTCTGATCTGATGATCTCGAAGGACACGACTATGGATTGTGGAAAGTGGAGAGATGGTCAGATTCAAATTTCCGACAAGTTCCCTTTTTTCATATTGCCTGGCCTTGCATGGCCCATGTTCAATGCTCACAATTTAAATCAATTTTTCATATGTCATGAATACATTTCCGTAAAGTGGGAGGGGAAGAGGAAAGGTCTATGATATAAAAAACGAGATTCGGGAGAAAGTTTTTATCTTTCTCTGAATCGAGATGGAATCGCAAACATACATATGGAAGGAATGGCAAACATACATATAGAGATATTCAATGCATTATAGATCATTATTACTTGGAAGAGACTAGCCTTCCATACATGGAATGAAATGGAATAAAAAGCGAGCAGATGGAAGATTAAGATCTCCGAATGTTGTTTTACAGTTCTCGAGTAAAAACAAGACCGGAATACTTAATGGATTATTAAAGGGAAGGGAATGGAGCATCTGGGCGGACTAGAAAAAAAAATGAAGTTCGTTCCTTCTTCCTTAACTTGAGTTAGTCGTAGGTGAACTTAAACTTTACTTTTATTTAGTATTGGTTGCTCGGAAATTCGGAGTGGAATTGGAAGCAAGGTAATTTGGAAATGCATTAGAGTCAAATAAGCCCTTTCGACAAATTCATATCTTTCTTCGACATGGCTCCTTCTCCTTCTGTTCACTATGAAGAGTAACTGGAGCGGGGACTGAACTTTGCAAAAAGGAAAGTACCAAAGAAAAAAAACGAAGAGGAGAAAATAAACTAGAAAAAACTTACCAAAAGTAATTTGCCCGGGTACTGGAGTCTCTATCTCCTTGTGACACGTCCGGAGCCAGACGCTCATATCCACGTTGGGATAATAGTAGACCTCATCACTCACCGAGGAAGCTGTTGCACAGGCTGTGGGAGCACCTTGCTGTGCCTGTTGGGGAGGATGACACTGTTGCTGGTAGTTGGGGGCTGGATCCTGATGTCGTTGGTGGTGGTGATGATGATGAAGCTGTTCCATGATTTTGCTTTCGTGTCAGAATATGATAGGGAAAAATCTGGTGGCTGGTAATTTGTTGCTCTATCTATATTTATGAATGAGTGTGAGGAGCTTTCACCAAAAACACTTCCCTTCCCCTTTGAAGTATAAGTACTTCCTTCAGTTGAGTCGAGTCACTATGTGACTGAGAGTGTGTTAGGAGGACGGAGGAGGAAATCACTGGGGACCGGGAGCAGGGAAAACTGACACTTTCCCAAAGTGGTTGGCTGATTACACTTTTTTCTGTGAATTTATCCCAGCTTCTGACACTTCGATTTGGTTGGGATGATGATGGGATGAGGATGATGGGAAGGGAAAGTACCAAAAAATATGATCCTTGTTGGGGTTGACTTTGTTGGTGGCTGGTTTGGTTTCCAGTTCCAGAGTCCTGATCGATTTTGAATGTGACTCTGTGGTCGATTTTGGCTGGGAAGAGAAAAAATGATGAAAGGTTTGCTTTTACTTTCTCCTTCTGGCTAGTCAAGCCACTCTCTGTCGAGCATTAACGAAGAAAGCGCGGTATTTATATGTCTGACAATGTTTGGTGTTGCTGGTCCTCTGTGCCTGTCATGTTGTGATATGTTATTTAGAGGCTTTTGAGAGAGAGCACTCAAAAATGGAATGTGTGAAGAAAAAAGTTCGAGAGAATAAAAAATGAACAGGGAAGATGGAAAGGAACTTTGGAAAAATGAAGGACGAGAGTATACTTGGCCACGCTAAAGGAACTTTCCCCAAGGGACGGATGACGGGGACGGAATGAATGGAGTTGGGCTTGCTGGCTGGATCTGTCTATCCTTTAATGTCTGTCTGTAAATGTGTGCAGGGGTCCAATCCAATCCAATTCAAAATACTTGTGGCGTCTTTAGTGACGTTGGTTTGGTGGCGGAACAAAAAGCTGTACTGAAGGATGTCAGCCAGCTGTGGGGATATTCTTGCTTTCTCCCCGGCCCTTGTCGATTTATCTTCTGGCTGTTATGTTACGTTGATGCTGTTATGTTGGCCCTACTCCCGTCATCGAAATTTGTTGTGGGGAGAAAGCAGGAGAAAGCAAGTCAGACCAGAACCAGGACCAGGCTGCTCGAATTCCAAGAGATCCACAATCCACAGCTTGGAGGATTTGGGTTCCTATATGAAAGGGGAAAGTTCAGAGAGAATCAAGTTTAGAGTTTGGAACTGATTGTGATTGTATTATTGCATTGTCATGTTGCTCTGGCTCTTTATGTTGAATGGTTTAGTACAAATTCATGGCAAATGGCAGAATGGGATAATAATATATTATACGGGGGGCTCTGTAGAAAGCAGATATAAACTGGGCAATTCAACCAGTCTCCTTTGTGAAGGTAATAACAATGAGGAAAAAGCTAACAAGAGGATTATGGGCTCTTTTTAATCAAGTGGATGTAGATTGTGGATCTAGGCTGTAGTTTAATAGTGTGTCCTCTATAAAATTATAAGTATGCCTAAGAGCAATATACAATTATACTCAAGGCAAAAGCAGAAGCAGAAAATGACAAAGCATCAAGGTCTTTTGTCAACTGACTTGATTATACCAACTTACGACTAGGACGTGACGTGATGTGTGATGCATTAGTGAATCCAAATGAGAGTTTGTTTTATAGATGGGGAATAGGGGGAGATGAGTAAACTCGTCAAAATTGTTTGCAAATTGGAGACAATTTTCTTTTCTCACTTTTTAATGAACTCAGGCGAGAGAAAGAGGGAGAGTGGGAGTACTTAAAAAAACTTTTGTAATTTACTTACGTAAATAAAAATACAGGATGAAAAGGAAGGAGAGTACACTTTGTTTTGTACGTTATGTTTTTTTCCTTAGAAAAGAAAAAAGGTTACAAAGGAAATGCAAAGAATTGGATCGATTGAACTGGATTGGATTGAATTTAGATAAAAAGTTAACTATTTTCTTTTTCGATTTGGTTCGATTCGACTAGTTCAGGAAGATAATTTTCCCTGGATTGTATTGGATTTTGGATTGAATGCCTACTAATACCTAATAAATAATGGAATGGGATGAAAAGGGAAGACATGTCCTGGATAAATGATGTCCTATTTATGTAAATAATATAACATTATGTCAGAAAGTAGTCCATTAGCTTGTCAGATTGGTTTCATCGGTAAAAGTAAATTATTTGTTGGCCATCTATTAAGCTCAGGTCACAACTGCTTGTTTTAATACAAATCCCTTGAATTTGAGGGTAATAATAATAAAATGCTTTGAATTTTACTAAATTATAATGATGAAATGATGATTTTACAAGGTAAAGTTGCATGAAAAATGGTAGTGACTAGTCAGGAACAATAAAAGTCAATAATGAAAGAGGGTGTGGAAAAGTGGAATACATTCCATATGGGATAATATGCTCCAGACGAGAGAAGCAGACAAGCATAAAATATTTATGCAGTGATTCTTCAATGGAGGTTGATCGGGTGAAATCCTGCTTTCACTCACAATCAAATCCACCCGGTTTACATTTTTGATATTATGAAATTCTTCTCCGAAATGGAGTGACGAAAAACATTAGGGAATAATAATGCATAAGTTTAGTTTGGATAATAAGATAGAATAGCGAGCACCTTAGGGCATTAAATAGATTCTGATGAGGAAACTTTCCCCGGAAACCTTGGAAGGGGATCAAGGATTACAAGGATTAAATATTGGCTGGAAGCCATCTTATTTTGCAATTGATAATGACATGACTTGTTAGAGTAACTTGGGATTGGACTGGAGTTGGAGAATTTATGCAAACAACCTGTGACACTTCTTGGGGGGATATATGAAAAGTTTAGCAGAAAAAGAGAAAGTTTTGTTTTGCTAAACAAGAAGAAAGTTTTTCGAGGTTGCGTTATTGCTCCTAGCTCAGGCTCGTGTTTCTCGCCAGCAGTTCAGTGGTGTGGTTCAGTTTATTCCAGATTCTATTTCATTTTCATGATGTTCATGTTTTTCTGGTTCTGCTCTACTTATGTAGCTTTAGGTAGGCGTGTGTATCGTGTCAAGTATATTACTTATTTAGATGGTGTCATTCCTGTCATGTCTGAAGGAGACGGGAAGTTACAGATGGGCAATTGATTGGCAAGAAACTGCAACAAGGGAAAAATAAACTTGGATGGAGATGGAAACACTTCGTAAATGAGTCGTTATTGATTCTGGGGGAGAATGAATTGGCATCATTAGGCATACAGGGCAGGGCTATTTTTGTCTTGTATCGTTTTTTCTACATGGATGGGCAAATAATGACTTAATTAAATTCATTACTAATCATACAGTAAATTGTACTGTAAGCTACGGAAGGAAAAGTACACATATGACCATGGACGCACATTTATGTCTTCATATGAAATACGAACTTTTTATTATCTAATGTTAGTGATATGGGTGGACCCTAAAGGAATAGAAAAATATTTATGTTACGTGATTACTTTCTCTTTTTTTCTGTCCACCTGTTGAAATGAAAAGGGTAAGTACCTGTTCATTTCTTTGATAATGATGAAAGTACCTCAAATTCAAACTTGAATCAAGATCTAGTCCTAACATCACATCGCGTTTTATTTGTCTCACTCATCCTCAATGTAAATAGCAAATATATGACTATATGGCTATATGACTTATGTGCCCAGGCAAAATAAATAAACTTTCCCTGGCCTCGTCCTCGTCGGCTCATTCAAAGAAAAAATGTGAATGAAAAGGGCTCTATTCAGAGGTCCAGGCAGATCCACTATGCAATTTTTGTTAATAATGAATGAAAATGAAATGGAAAATAAGACGAACTATTTTGGAGGGGATATGTACTTCAAACGGGGAAGAGAAAGTACTTGTGGATTTCCACTATCCACTCCTCAATCCCCCGGATATAAATTTATTATTCATGGGCGTAGGGATAAAAAGCAGGAAAATAACGAGGGCGAGCACATAGGTATGTGTTGGATTTGGGTTAAAAGTAAAAAGTGAAAGCTGTCCTGTTTTCTACCAAACAACCAACTGTAACTTAAGTTCATTTTCTTATGATGACATGATCAAGGGAAAATTTCCTTACCAGTTTTTTAACTGTTGCTCATATCTTGATCCGGTAATGGTAACTGGTTGGTTGGATGAGTCAATTTAACAGGAATTTAGTAAGAGAACCAAACAGGTGTATTTTATCACCCAAAATATCATAGATTAACAATGTAAGTGTCTATGTTCTTGATGGTAATTGTCCCAACTCAACATAACACTTGAACATACTTAAACATTCCTAAAGACTATAATTTTGGTACGTGTAAACTGGCTTCAATTGGTTATTACAAGCTCAAGTGTCTTTTAGTTCCAGAAGCACAAGAGAAATTATTATGATGACATTTCTTCTAAAAGTCCAATAAAATGGAGATAAAAGTTAATCAACTTCCGGAGCAGTCAGCGCACATAATGTTTAAATGTCTAAAATGGTTATGTTATGTTTATGATAATGGCAATTGGAATGGCACACCTCTTACAACTAAATTTTCTCAGGAAATTCGGTTATTGTGAAGAAAAGTACCAAGCCATAAGACAGGAAATAGGATGACGTTGATGTTCAGTTGAAGAAAGGGAACTGTGAAAATAGTGAACCTTATCGTTTTAGAGTTACTTGTGTACTTGAACAAACTGCAAATTGCAAAATATTAGACATTAGAACCTCCACTGCCCGCCCACTTTGACACAAAATGTTCCTTCCATGCGCTTCCACTCTCCCAGCAGGTGATGAAATCATATAAAAGCAAATTGTTGAATTGGATATTGTGAAATGCGATTTAGATAGAAGGAAAAAAAAGTTCTTTTGAGTTGGAAGATCCCGATTCCCGATCACGATCCAATTTCACTATGTAATAATATGAATTGTGAATGGAGAATTGAGAGCTTGTCTGTCGCAGCAGGTTTAGGTTTTTTTCTAGCTACGAATACGAACTATCCTTTCTCTCCCCTTTCATTCTTCTTTCTCTACTGCACTCACTACCAATTCTGAGCCACTACTGAAGCCCATTAATATTATCGAAGTGTCTTTTATATAAAAAAAAA
The DNA here is from genome assembly GCA_034700485.1 of Pseudosinella alba. Taxonomy (NCBI): domain Eukaryota; kingdom Metazoa; phylum Arthropoda; class Collembola; order Entomobryomorpha; family Entomobryidae; genus Pseudosinella; species Pseudosinella alba. Next base: position 22,186 of record JAQIXQ010000043.1, read on the forward strand.
AGGAAGGAGAATGGAATGAGATAGACAAGGCTCATTGTAAATGGATAGGGATACGCTCTTGGATGAAACTTGGAACTCAGCTTAGGAAAGATTCACAATTCACAAAGCGCACCAAACCAACCAAGCCAAGCTACTCTCTTATTCGGAGGATGACGATATGATCATAATATAATATAATATTCGCAAAACACCACACCAAGTCATACTAGTCCTATGCGGAGGAGGGGAGGAGAAGGACTGAGTTGGAGTTCCAGTAAAAAATATATTATGGACAAGGCGTGTGCAGAGTGCAGATCAGAGTCATATAGCCAGGGCCACACTTTTTTGCGCTTCCATTTTCCAGCCTGTCCGTGCACTTAAACTGGTGGTGATGATGGTGCTGATGCTGTCGTTTCTGTTTTTAGTGTGATTTGACTACTAGTCCGGAATATAGGGCCCTCTTAAGTCTCATGATGATACTGATCATGACGAGGAGGAGGAGGATGCTGATACTTGGTCCAAAAGGAGTAATAAAACAATTGGCACCAACTGAGCATCTAGACATTACTGCAATTTGCAATTTCCCCAAAAAATAACTCAACAAGCGATACTTGAGAGTATGTAGCCAACCGATTTAGTTTCATTTAGGGAGCAAGAGCAGTTGTTGGGCGGATAAAGTCCTTTTATTCCTTTTATGTATATAAAACAACTAGAAAGTTTCGGAGGAGAAATCACTTTGAAAAAAAATATCGAATCGAACTTGCACCTTTCTCTTGTTTGGAGAAAAAAAGGCAGAGTCAAAGTCAGAGTGAAAGTAGAACGTAATATCGTATCCCATCCCAAGCCAAACATAACATAAGCTCGTAATTCTCAAGCTGGTTGGTTTGGTTCGGGTCGGGGCAGTACGTCATTGAGGAGAAAGTCAACTCAACCAACAACGATCCACTTTCACTCTAATATTTAGGGCTTGGTTTGGCCTTCTCTGTTGCTCTTATGTAGGTACTCTATAAATGAAATGTACCAGGGTAAAAAAAATATTCGATACTTGGTAAAGGCTAAAGGCACCACCACCAACCACCATCACTGTTTTGTTCCATGGCCTGGACAAAGAGAGAGTGGATTCATTCCACTGTTGTGTGAAATTACTTGCTAAATTCACTTCCTTCCAACTGGCAGCCCCAACATGAATGGATGGGGATGGAGAATGGAAAGATTCTGTGGTCTGATTTGGGCCCGAGAATGAGAATCTCGCTTGTTGTGTTTTCTCCGGGAGAGGAATATGAATGGGTCCTGTCCCCCATCCTGACTGTTCATACACTTTCCATTCAGATAAAAGTCCTTGTAATTTGTTAATACTACTACAACAAGAGAAGAGATACAAGCGGCTTCCCAGATAAAGCTGAAGGGTCGAAGTTCTCCTCATGCTAAAATATTTAACTTGGCTAAAGTGACTGTACCACATTAATATGGCTTTGGCGAGGCTTTCACTTTTTCTTGTGAATATTTTAATGCTTTTAGTCCCCCTGCATATATGAATGTGTATGGCTGCATAATGAACTGGATTGAATAAATATTTAAAATGCAAATAATGCTTAATGAATAATAAGAATAACCGAGAAGAGTTGACATTGGCTTGGTTGACTAAAATATCTAGAAGATTGGAGGAGAAAGTTGGCGGAATAAACGGAAGGCTTTCCGCTTCCCTGGGTCAGGTTTCCCTAAAATGACATTCATCTCATGCCATACCTGCGTAGCTCTCAGCTTGGTTTGGTGTTCGTTAATAATGTAGACTTTTTTACTAGGTTAGGAAGGAATGTTGGGAATGGGAAGGAGATGCTGATCCCGATCCTGTTGTCTCCCTCCACGTGATATGAACTGGTATGGTGCTGGCATGCTGGATATGGATTGAGAGAAAGTGAACAGCCGGGCTCCTGGTCTGGTGAGGCTGATGATGAGGACGATGATGATGCCTTTCTCTTTGGATATGTCTATTCCACTGAAATGATATGATGTGATAGTGATGGTGTGGCTTTTAGTCTGCCTGTGGCTTCGACTAATATTATAGAGCAGCCGGGAAGGGAGGGAGGGAGTCCAAAGAGCTGAGAAAATGATGGAGATGAAATGGGAATGAGAGGCCTCGTCCTCCTCCTCATCATCCTATATGATAAGTGAGCTTGGTGAAAGTGGGGAAGATGTTCAGGGACTAAAATAAAAGGGAGGACAGGACACACGGCACGAAGGGAGCCGGAGTAAATGCTATTAAACTGGGGGAGAGAGATAAAAAGACTTTTTTTCCAGGTGGGAGCTTTTTTATTCTTCTTCAAGGTTTAAGATGGGATGGGAGTGGGAAGTGGGAGTCGAGTGAGTCGAGAGGGGAGCATGTATAATTTTGTTCCTTTCTTCTCATAGCCAGAGCTATTTTCTCCGGGGGGCTCAGTTTCTATTGTTGGTGGAGTCGGGTGGGATTTGGAGTAGGAGCAGATTTTTAAGTGTTGGCCTTCGCTGGAATGAATATATTCTTTCCTTTTTTCATGATGGCGGTGGTAATAATTTCGGTTACGAGCAGGGATGAAATAATGATGGGTAATGCGAGTAATACCCCGGAATGGGTATTAAAGTGGATTCTGGAAGCATTTTTCATTTCAAAGGGAAAGCAAGAGAAAGTAAAACAAAACCTCAGCTTGGTTGAGGAAGATCATATCATATCCATGATAATTATTTTTAATATTTTTTTCTTCCCTTCTCTAATAAAACAGAGAGTTGTATAATATAGCTGGAGGGGAAAGTAAAGAAAACGGAACATTTTTACATTAATGAAACTGTGCTGTAGTTTGTACTGGCTTTCATTTTCATCATCCTTTTAAATGTAAAAGTACCAGCACTAAATTTCATTTTGTTATTATTGGATTTGGTTAGCTGGGAATGTGAAAATGTTGCCTGATGGGGTAGTAGAGGCTTTCCCCACTTTCTAATTTTAATTTAGTTTGGTTTAATGCAGGATGCAGACATATATAGGCAGGTTGGCTTTGGCTTGGCAATATGTTCGTGTTTTGTTGTGAACGTTGTTGCGCAAGAATCCTGTAATTTTCACCCAGCTAAAGTAGTAATTTGCAACAAGGCTAAAAACATGCCTAATAATAATCATGGTGGATGGGAGGGACCGAGGTACGTGAAAACTACTAAATATATTCTTTCGTACATAAATAGGCTGTTTGCTGTTGCTATGTTTTATTTTGTACCGGATATGGCAGAAAATAGAAAATAGAACCAAGCCATATTATGATATATTTTTCCTTAAACGAAAGGAAATGATCGGGTCCATAATGAATGAGCTGGTGTAAGAAGGAGCCATTTTTCTTCAGTTTTATGAGTTTATAAAAAGACCGAAAATTGTGTTGTTCCAGGTAGGTAGGCAAATGTGTGATATGGATGGAGCATGTAAAAATCGAAATTCGGAGGATTTGCTCTGGTGACACGAATTGAGAATTCATTCCCCTCCAATAAAATATTAGTGGGGCGGATAAGGAAGGAGAAGGAATGTGGACACGTTTATGGGCGAAGGATGATGATAATAATACTGTGTAAGTAATGTGCATACACATTCGGAGAAAAATGGCGAGGCAACTATGTACAATCGAAGAAATTTTAAAAAATGCGTTGCATTCCATTCGGTGGAATGACGGCCGCTTTCGGTTCCTTCGGAGTAGGTACCTGTGGTGCTCCAGATAGTCATGTAAGATTGCTTGGTTCAGTTCAGTATATCGCTTGAACTAAGCTGAGCAATAAGATAAGGACATCAAGAAAGTATGCAAGCATCAATTTACAAATATGTTATGCTCCTTTTTTTCTTTCCCTTCATCCAAGACAAAAGGTCCTTGGATATGTGTATGTAGTTGGGTTGGAGGAAAAGGCTGTCATAAAATTGTCGGCATAAGGAAGAAAAAGGGAAATGAGTGGGGAGAAAGGAAAGGAGCTAAAGAAAAACAGTCAACTTGAGCTTGTCTTACATATTTTTATTTGTAAGAAAATGTTATTATTTAAGATAAGGCAAGTTACATGAATGAATGAATGGAGAAAGTAAAGTGAAAGTTTCGGGGGGTTTTGTTGTTTTATTTTTGGTAAATATGAAAATGCTCCCATTTTTATAGTCATTACCGGTTTTATTTGCTTGCCTAGCTTATCGCAATCATCGTCATTTATTTTGGCATTGTGGTATGGGTGGGTGGTTTGTTGTACAATACAATCCTCATGTGTACAAACAAAAGGGGAACTGGGCCTTTGTTCTCGGATGAATTATTTTGTGGCTCGTGTGGGTGTTGTTCAAGGCGAGGGGGAATGCATGACAAGAGAAAGTTGGTGAGACATCTATTGAGGTTATAAACATATGTCAATTTCAGATCTACAACCAGCGCCTACACGAATGTATGACCTAACCAATTTTACATGCTTTCACTCAGCCACATTTACTTATCATCGTTCAGGGATCTGGGGAAAGGAATGACTGTAATGCATTTAGTCCAACTATGTGTTGCATGCAATTTGCCTACATGTTGATGGAATGGACAGGGAAATTGACGGGAACGTCCGTTACTTACTTTACTGACATGGCATGTGTGTATTGGTTCTCTGCTAAGTTGACTCATTCATACATGACTTGTTTATGGATTGTGTGGTCGAACGTCCTACCTTTCACCAGGTGAAATAGGCCGACAAGACAAGCACAAGCCAAGACACATATCGTCATCTCATAATATAATTTGAGTGAAAGTGAACTAAACATGAATGCACGGAGCACGTCATGTCATCATCAGGTTTTGTTTTTTATGATAATGTAATTCATGTTGGTGGTGGCTTGGCTGTGTTGTAAATAGATTTTTATTTTGTGTTAATATATGATTTGAATAGGTAGGTGGATGGGCTTGTTGATTTCTCTTGTTTTTATTACGCCATAACAAAAACAGCATATGTTCCTCGAAATGAAAACCCGACGAATGGATCCATTCCATGTCTTACTTTTACTTTCTTTCCTCCAAGCTTATCTTCACGTTTCCCATTTCGAATTCAAATTATCTTGTTTGGAAATGGCTTTGTTTTCATATCCTGAACAATAGAATAGCATATTATGGTATGCATAATAGGATTGAGCACATTTTATTACAGGAATTGATGGGGAAATGCTTAAAAACCCAACAAGTTCCCGTTGGTTTTTATGTCAACTTTTGAATAATTTATGAAGCTGGAGGTATAAGAGGAATCTTTCACGTCTTTGGCTGTTGGCACTTATGCAAAGCTGGAGGTAGATAGATATGGATAGGAAGTAAGTAGGCGGAAGCCATCAACAACTTTAGAGAAAATTTACACAAAAAAGTAATTTGCTTTCCTCGAAGGCAGAGGGAAGAGGAAGTTAGGAAGGTGGAAATTTTTATTGAAATGAAATGAATGCTTCTGGCTCCTACGATAAAAAAATATTTCATGGATGGGTTTGCTATTTACATATGTAACTTGGTTTTTTGTGTAAATGTCTTCCAAAGCCAATGCCTCCGGTTTTGCATGGCTGGGTTTTAAAGTGCTTGAGGGAAGGCCCGGTGAAAGCAAACTATTTCTCGTTTCTCGTGTTGTTGTTGTTGGTTGGCTCATATCATCAAAAATTCAAGGGGAAATGAATAGGTGGAGAAGGAAGTTGTGAAGGTAAAACGAGTTGATTTCCAGCAGGATTCTGACATCATATGCATGAATCTACTAAAATATGATTCTCTGAAGGCCGGAAGGACATGGGATGGAGGAAAGTGAAAGTATCGCTGGCAGTATTTTATATATATTTTTTCGGGGAAGCATCATCCGATGCATATGATCATGACGTAAATAGTAAATACGACAACGCTGAAGGTGAAAGTGAAAGCTGGTGCGGGCAAAATTATCTCCGTCTGGCTGTTTCTTTTCTCCTGAATTATCACTCCATGTAGAACAGCTATAAAAGGCTCAGGATCAGCTCATCCTTTCACAACTTTAACTTGCATTATTCTCCAGATGAAGCTTTTCCGGTTGACTTGGCCGAATTTTTGCCGACTCGTTGATTACGTTTGCTTTGGTGTTGGTAATGAAATGAAAGGAAATGGTGGATGGGAAGAACTAATAATTTCTCATATTTCATTATTTTCATTAGTATTAGTAAGGCTCCTATTACTCGTCAGTTCGGGTATGATATGATGATAAGAATTTTTCCGGTTCTTTGATCCTTCTCCATTTCTATTTTTTTCTGTCTGGAATTATGGAAGATGAACATGGATATGGATATAGATAAACCCATTCATTCTAGGAACCAGAACCAGCTCATTCATGAGAAGATGGCAACTTTCTCTTCTCCATGTCTGGATGTAGTGCCCCGAGGGTCGCTGTTGTAGTCTCAGGTGGCATATAGTAAATAAGGAACATGGAACATTTCATAATATCTTATCTTGGAGCTGACTTGTGCGGAATTCATGTTAAGCTATATCCATCCTGGAAATGTGAAGGTAAAGAAGCCATATAAGAAGGTTGCATACCTAACATACTTCGCCAAAGGGGAAACGTGTGTAAGATTTGCGCACTTGAGATAATCGATATCAGCTAAAAGGGGAAAGCATGAGGAGAAAGGCGAAAACTTTCTCTTTGTCAAAAGCTGGACTGGATTGGATTGGGTATAACCTCTGCACACAGACATGAGTGGGGTCCCGGCTGACATTTGCTACTCTGTTATGTTATCTCCTGTTGTGTAGTATGGAATGGGATGGATATGGCTGCTTTCTCTGTTCGAGTTGGAGAGGAAATGAAATGGCAGGCTGCACTTGTACCGTTGTTGGCCCTGCCATGTATTACATGAAGCGAAATAAGTTGGTGTGGTATGGTTCCGTCATATGTTCTGATTTTAACTTTCTCCGGCCAGCAGCTGTAGCTTCTGTCTCGGATTCTTTGGGTTCGGTTGTAAAATAAGTACCGAAAAATATGTGCCTTGTACCTGAACCTACCTTTTGCTCTTATTGTATAATGGCTTGGTCTATTGGTTCTATCGGGATGAGGGTATTCGGAAGTTGGAGAGTTTGAATTGAAGTGCTTTTATAATTTAAGGTGATATTCGCATTGCAGATAAGGGATCAGTGGAATCCATAAAAATAAGGGTTCCTTTAGGTGAAAGTTGGTGATCGGACTAATTGTAGGTTCATTTAAATTAAAAATGATCAGTTATGTTACCAAACCGGTGCTTATCGAAAGTGTTCATCTCACAAATTGAACCTGAAATAAAACAATCGATCGACACAGGTAACGATAATAATTCATGGAGAAAGCCTGTGCGAATTTGTTGTTTTACGGGCACAAAATAATTTCAATTAAGCTGATTTAACATGACTGGTGAAAGTATACAAGTCGTTTTTGTGCTATGCATAATTGCATTTTTGCTAATATGTTGTATTTATTTTGTCTAATCATGTAGTCTAGTAATCGTGTAGTAAATAGTAATTAACAAAAACCCCTTTTATCACTGTTTTTTGTAGATGGTCTGAATTGCAGCTCCACCGGGTGACGTAATACATTCCAGTACTGCTCAGCTAATTACAACAATTAGAGAAATTGCAATCCTCATTATCTGCAATTTGTACATGGCTCATGTCTGTGACGTTGAGATGATTACCTCGTGACGTAATTCAGCCAAGCCAAGAGAGAAAAATGATAATTGCAATAATTTTGGCCTAGTGAGATGAACCCAACCTGACAAACTGAAACTGACATCTGTACAAATGTGAAAGTTGACAAGGATAGACCTTCGTCCGCCGTGTCTAGAAATGTAGCTATTAGAGAATTACTACTTCTCTGTGTGCATTGTCCTGTCCCTGGCCTGACGTGGCTTTCATATTTATATCCCGCAATCCATCAAAAGGAAAGGACATTTCCAGTCAAGCCAAGTCACCCACTCCCCCTCCCAGTCAAAATGATAAAATACTGCCAGATAATGGATCACAACTCGATCGTCCAGGATCTGGTCTCACCTGGGGATAAAGTCCTCTCCACGGTGGAATGCAGTTGGAATGACTCCTTCCGGATCCTCGCCCTGGTGGAGCATCCCAGTTGGGATCGCGATCGGGTGGATAAGACCACAGCCGGGCCACCTGGAGGGGAAGAGGCTGGCCAACGTTCTCCGGACTCCAGGGAATTCGCCATATTGTTCCTGGATGGGCGAGCTCCAATCCTCACAAAGAATGATATGAATGCTGTTCATGTGATACCGGTGTATGGGAGTGCTTTCACTTGCGAAATTGGTAGGTGGATGGAGTACAGGATGATATATTGTCCAGTTAATTATAAAGATTTGTTGTATTTTTTAGGAGGCTTTTAGAATTAATTGTTTTTTAGAAAGCCATTTTAATTATTTTCACTAACCATTTAGTCTAGTCCATGTAAAATATATTGTGTGTCTTCTTGTTTGATTTTTTAATGCTTTCTCCAACTCTAAATCGGCTCTTCTCCTTCCCATCCCATTAAATCCCAGACATGGAGAGCTGTGGAGGAGATGATGAGATTTGTGTCAAGCTCGCCCCAAACCTGTTAGAGCCGGAAATCCTTGTAAAAATGGCACCCGGCCACCGCTCCCAGAATTTTATTGACGAGGTGTTCCGTGCAGCTCAAAGTAAGTATCCTGATCATTTTCAGATTATGTCGAAATCGAAACTGTTGAGAGAGAGTAAAGGAAGGATTTTTCTTCCCCCGGTTTATGGATTGATGTCACATACGCTGTATTTCATATTTCAAATCATTTTATCCTTTCATATCACATCATATCATATCATATCACATATATCCAATTCCAATTTTCTTTGAGATTGGATTCCGCTTACTGATCGGAATACGAAATGAATTTGACGGAGGAAGGAGGCTTTTTAAGACTCAATTCATTCGCCGAAAGAAAAAGTGACTTTCTCCTGGAATGTTCCTTCCTTCCCCAACTTGCTACATACGATATGATATGGATCATTTTACCAGAAATTCGATTTCATACTGCACGTGCGAGGACTTTCCTTACAGAACCGTTTAGATGTCACTTTTAATGCGATATTACTTACCAGAGATTTGGTTGGGAATGGGAAGGCATTCAGTTTTTGGTAGGGCAGTGCCTCTGTCCCTGGCCGTATCTGTTATGTTATAGTCTGTATTCATTTAGCATTATATTGGCTCTCATGTTCCATTTGTAATTTCCCGATTTGTAATTACTAATTCCCATGTCGTACGTGGGATGTCATATCATCGCCTATAAAAATAAAATATGATCATGATCACGATCACCAACCTCGTAATCAAATGAACTTGAGCTTGTTGGTTTTATGTTTCTGTTCCATCCCCAACCATATTGTGGTAATTTGGAGTTTCCTTGAACCCAAATCGATATGAGATGAGAGGTGATGATGATGATGGGTTTGTTTACGTTCATTCTAATCCAGAAGCATATTAACCATGCCATACTCATATTGGTAGCTTTAAATTGAAGCCAAGGCGAAATTACGCCGATTTCTCTTAGGTTAGGATATGAAATTCAAAACGTATGGTTTACAAAATGCATAAATGAAGAAATGTTCTGGTTCTGACGATGGCGAGGAGATCTCGGAATGAGATGGGATGGAGAAATATATTTATGTATAAATTTTTCCTTATGGATGGATGTTTGGCCCATTAACTTTCAAATTATTTCCACTTCTGAAGGATAGATTTACGGAAGATTATTACGATTATACTTATGCCATCATATCGAATGCAAATAAGAAGTTCCACAAAAGAATTTGAAGAGGAGTAAGAATGAAGGTTTCTGCAATTTGTTTTGCTGACGGAAAGAAAATGCTAAAATGGGGCTCTCATCTCATCTCATTCCATTCTCATTTCTCTTCCAGTTTGGCTGATAGACAAATTTCACGGCAAAAGAATTTGTTACGCTCTGGGCTCCTCCGTGCTATAATGTACCTTTACTTATATGACATGGTTTATTCATTTCAGCATTTGAAGAAGTAGATTTAAAATTACATAAATGTGCGGACTAAATTGTTTCATGGAACATTATTTTGGAAGTTGGGAACTCGAGCCCCCTCATCAGGCACAAGGCAAGCCAAAATGGTATTTGGGCTAAAATTAATAATGAGTTGGAATTTTTGTTCTGGTTCTGGGACTGCCGCTACACAACCAACCACAATCGTCCTTTCTGTTCTTTTGAGTCTGACGTAAATTGGTACTTCTCTAACAAAAGCCTAAATTCCCAGTATTGTTGCCTCAAGATATGTTTCTTCTCTTGACTTTGTCGTCATCATGATCATCGTCATCGCCATCATGATAATGAGTATGAATTGCTTGCGAGTTTTAACTAACTTCGCTTTTAACTCTAGTCTACCTAGAGTCAAAAGCTCTAGTCTAGGTACTTGTCTAGTGCAATATGGGATAGTTGCGAGTTAAGACTACGACTGCTCCATAAATGCGTTTTTGTTCATTTTTGTTTCATAATGGTCAGGGAAGTGTGTTGAGTTGAGAGAACTGGTAAATTGTCCTTTATGACCAAACCACAAAAATTTGTCTTCCATGCAGTTGGACATTAGGTATTTCTGCTCATGTACTATATTTATTTCCTCCACACTCTAAGCTCATTACTTCAACTTCGAGAATTTTAGCCATGTTGAAGGTCTTTAGTTTGGAATATATTTTTTGTAGATGTGTGTATACCTATTTGGGTGTTACGAGGAAATCGGACTATGACTTCGAGAATAGATGAGAATGGCAATTTTAAAATTTCCATGAAGCAGCAATAAAAGCAAGGTTGGAGCATTGGCTGTTGGATATTACAGGCATTCGTTCCGTAATAAATTGAGAAAAGTTGCAGACATCCGAGATGGTTGGCTTCTCTAAAACACGTAGAAGTAATGCACATAAATAGGTAATGTATCAGCTTTTTGTCCGTGGTTGTAGTTGTAGTAGTATCAGATCAGCAAAATTAAACATTTACATAGGTATATCCATCATCATTATTTTAAACTTTAAAAGTGTCTAGAGCAGCTAATGTGCTGGATTCTGACTCTGACTGGGTGTTAAAAACAGAGTTAGGTATGTAATGTTGGGTAGTAGTGTTGTATTATTGCATGTTGTAGTTAAAATGGCGATTTATGGTTAGTACTTTTGTTAGTTTTGTTTGGAAGGTACATATATTACAGTAATGAATCTCCTGAAGTTTCTGGAGTAATGGAAATTCATTTGCATTTGCTCTATTCTATTCTATGAGAACATGTTGAAGTCATTGTTGTACGATGATGATAATGAGATGACTATTCCACCATGATTTAGGGAGATGAATGGGATTAGTTCATTAGATGTTTTTAAGTTAATTTATTTGCGAGGATGATTACAGGCAGAATTTTAATTATGCTTAAATGTTTGAAGAAGAAAAGCTATGTTAGGACATATTACAACATGGACGATTAGCAAAACTCTAATAGGCCATTTCTGTTTCAGGTATGGATTGAGTCGAATTAGAGAATTGAATTGGGATTGTGAATTTGTAGAATATAAATCGAATCACAAAATCACCCAACCCAACTAGGTATAAGCCTTTAAGTAAATTGATGATGTCGATGATTATGACATGATGATGCTTATTTGAGCGTGGCAATAATCCCACTTTTTGTAAGTGCACGGATCAGCATTATATTATGAATTATGATGAGTACCTACTTACTTTATAGGTTTGCCTTACCTAATTTATTCTGGTCGAAAGCCGATGTTTGGATTTGTTGTAGTTTTCCTCATGACAGGGCATGACGTTTGCACAATGAGCTGAGCTGGTGATTGAAAGTTATACATAATTATAAATTATCATAACATACATAACATATACATGAACTAATCGAAAGAATGTCGAATGCAATGTAAAGAGTGAGTTCATCAGAATTCAGAACTTCATATTAGCAAATATTGACTTAAGTAGTATTAATCCAAAAATAAATTATATGTAGAAGTCAGTCATCCTCTAATCCAATCCAATGTCAACACTCTAAACTAGTTGGCTCTTAATTCATTTCATGTGAGAGGAGGAAGGCCACTGAATTGAAAACAATAATGTAATGCGTTAACAACTTCATGAACTCGACTAAAGTGCTCACGTTTCTTGCTTCCGCTCGTTTTAATCATGCATGCTTGTCCTCATTTACTAACCATTTATTTAATTCCCTTCCTCATTAAGTTTCGGGGACTGGGAATACGAAGTCCCCCAAATCGTTTTATTTCTGGGTCGCGGGTATGACAAACTGACAATTCCATTAAGTCCGTCTTTTGAGGATTTCCTCATCCGCCATTTATCATGTCCTTGTCCTCAGTCAGTCCCCTCATAAGTGAAACTGTGATAATGACTTTGAGCATTTCATTCCATTACACAAATTCGCATGTCGCATGAAATGTACCTAATTTTTTGGGAGTTGGTTCCTTCGCTTCCTTCTTGCTTGAATGTGAAAAACAAAGTCAGTTGACTGTGCCTTGATTGGATGCGGTTTTTAAGTTACAGGGAAAATGTGAAATATAATATTAAATTAAGGCATGCCACATGAGCTTTTAAGATAACAAGTTTCTTCTTCGTAACAACATCAACATCACGTTGAACATGACGTGAGTGACATGACATGGTTCAAGGTAAACTAACTAATGCTGGGTTTGACTTCAGTTTGAGGAATGGAGAAGAAGGTAATTTTCCTTAGAACAGAACCCAACCCACTTACTTCACATTTAGGCAAATAAAGGCGGCTTCTTCCTGGTTGAAAGTGGAAGCTCATTTCATTCCCCTGTTCCACTAAAAAGTGAAATGAAATTACATTCCTTCATTAAATAAATATCTCTGTAATTCTGTATGTTCATTATCTTTTTGGAAGGAAATTGTCTTTCTTTTTCCTTCAGCCAAGTCAGTCAGGCTGAGAAAATTGTAGCATGACTTATGTCAGTAGTGGAATTTGAGACTGGGAATTTATACCTTTGCTGGAACTGGAAGTGTTTCATCTTCAGTCATTCATTTCATTCGCTTTTACTTTTATCCATGTTAGCCATGAAGATCTCTTCTCTTTTTTGTTCCTCCATTTTTGCTTAAACCAATAATTCACTTGGCTCTATTCTAAGGATTCAATTTAAGCTGTTGCCACTTTCTCTCGCTTGGCTTGTTTTAGCATTCATTTGAAACTGGAGAAATGCGGATGAGATGAGAGGAGGTTTGAGGAGGAAGATGATAGAGATGGCAAATGCAAATGGCTTGGTTCATTATTTAATCGTTTCTTCAAATAAAAAGAAAGCTCTTTTAGTTTAGAAATGTCGTTACTGGGATGATGGAGTTGAGTTGAGTTGTGAAAAATGGTAACTTTCACAGTGCCAGGAACAAAAATGCAACCAGAACCGACTACAGAAGCAGGCTAAGCCCAAGTACTTTAAGTGCATACTTCATTTGTTAATTACTGTAGATACTGTTAGTTAAAAAATCCGGTTGGGTTGCATGAATGGGAAAGCTGAGATTGTGGTTTGTTAAAATAGTCCAATTCTTACTTTTAAAAAACTGGTTGGTAGATACTTTGCTAACTTTAACTTTTATGAAGTTGTCAGAAGCAGGAATATATATATTCATGAAAAAATCTGTCGTCATCAAGTGCAGTTTTTTTTTTTGGTCTTGGCACTTTTATAATAATGATGATGATATGATTATGATTATGATGTCATGAAAATGAACATGGCGAAATTCTTTTGAGGTTGGCCCATCACACTTTGTAATTTGTAGTAATGCTGGAGCTGGAATGGGAAAAGAAAAGATGTAAATTTTTCTGTGTAAATTGCATTTGGAATAATTTGGATAGAAATGGCTCAAGCACACCCAAACTGAAGAAGTCATTTTGTCATTTAGTAAAGTTTAGTGCTTGCTAAATATGCACAAGTTCTTTCATTTTAAGGAAGACATTGGAAACTTCTTCAAATGTATTTTTTAAATCCTAAATGGGAAGTTTCCTCCTCGGTCATGGTGAATGGCTTGGTTTTTATTACACGACATTACCATTCCAGAGTTAAAAGATGCAGATGGTCATATAATAATCATAAAAGTAAGACCAGCACAAATCAGCAATATGGTATGGTCATGTTATGATTATGCAAAAGTATCAATATCAGAGTTCTATCCAAATTCCAAGCCCAATTTCTAATTTCACCAGCCCACTTCCTTTCCTTTGGAGATCTGTTCTTGCAACTTGTTCTGGTCGGGTTCTGGTTGTGGATGAGTCAAAGGAATAATAAAAAAAAAGTTTGCAGCGATTTCAATTTCACGTGGGGTGGGTTGGGTGGTGGATCAATTTGCTGTGGAAAAGTAGGATGAAATGGGACATCCTATGCAGATCGTGGGAATGCTGGACCAACTTTTTATGGCAAGAAGTGGGTTGTTTTACTTGTGCCTTCTGCTTTTTGAATTTGGAGCATTCTAATTCAAGTACATTATATGAAGCCTCTAATACGGCATTTCGGTTTCAGAAAGTTAGCTCGATCGACTTTCATGCGCAACCTCAAATGTCAAACTGGCTAAGGCATATTATTTGTATGACGACTTTTCGTATCCGGGATCGATATCCAATATCGAAATTAGTACATCAGTTTAGTAATCAAAACAGCCACATGGACTTACCAATTCCAATTCCTATTACGAAATTGAAAATTACAGTATGTGCATACGTAACTAGTTATGATATGATCTAAACTGAAACCCGGATCCACTATCGAGAACATACTGCATTAACATAAGGATAATAATTTAATGATGATTGCTCCGATTATTTTTAGCTAAATTCACTTTAAGTGCGCATGCAATTAGCTACTTGAATTTAAATTGTGTCTCTCTCTCTGACTTGATACGCGCTCCCAGACCAGACCAGGCCACTCAACTTAAATGAAATTCGACAATTTCCAAATGGAGAGAGCAGGATTTCTTGAAGTTCATGTCAAATCGTAAACTTTTTACTATTTACCCGAAGCCATAATAACACGTAGATGGATTGTCAGTTCCAGTGCAAATACCTAGACTTGCGTAGGTATTTGTTCTACGTAGTTTTTACTACTGTCGTTCACAGTCGCTCGCAAGCTTGTTAAGTCCTGTCGTGTTAAATGTTACGTCTTTATTTCTGAAATAAAAAGTTTCCCTTTTGGATATATAATTTATAATGTGCCTTATCAGCAAAAAATATATCTATATCAAATTGGTATTGCTAGGCCAAGTCAAAGTCAAGTTATATGGCTCACTCAGCTAACTGCTCGAGGATACGTTCCATTTAGAGATGTAACTTTTTATATGATCATATCATATCTCACCAGAAGGAACTACTACATGCTTCAATTTTTTATTATTTACAATATATATTTTATTTACGTTGGCCTTTTTATATTTGCAGTAGTAAAACTTACATCACGACAAGTGCTAAAAACCCACGGACGAAGGTAAATAGGAACCCAGGCCAGGCGTAATTCAAAGCTATTAACGTCAACTCATGAGCATATTGACTCAACTCATTACTCTACTTTTAATGCAATTAAAAAGATTGGATGGAGATGGATGGGATGAATGAATTAATCAGCAAAAATGTTCAGCAAAAAAATATTTATCAGGAGGAGCCGGATCCTTATTACAATTACAAGTTTCATATGATATGATTCTTGTGATATGAGTGCACAGTCAGCGTCATAGTCAAGTCATGTCACAGTCAATCCCAGTCACAAGCTAAACTGGCTGGATATTGATATTGATGTTACCGACGCATATGGCTAGTGTGGAACTGTGGAAGGGGAGTAGATTGGATTTTATTTACATTTTTGTCCAATCATGATGATCTTGATGATGCTGAGCTTATCAACGCGTATGATATGATGTATGAAATGATATGATCCAGAACTGAGTCATCCCGATGTAACATAAGCTGTTCATTAAATGTTTTTCTGAATTTATTTCCCCCAAACTTTAAAACTTTGTTTTTCTTCTTGCAGTTGCCACCAGTGCGAACACAGTGGCGTCATCAGCAGTATCATCAGGGGCACAAGAGGGAACAGATCGGAGTAACATCCCAAGCCCAACAGCCTCAACAGTAACAGCCAGCTCAACATTCCCTTGGTTAGCGTACTACGAGGAGCTGGTGAGAAGTTCCACCAACAGCTTTAGCAACAACTCCTCAACTTTAGCTGCAGGAGGAGCGGCTTCTCGAGGCCCCTCCATAACTAGTGTTGGCTCAGCCACGAACAGATCCACGAGCAATCCTTCCGCTGCTCCTCCGGCTCCCTCAACTCCACACCATCATCTTCATCTTGAGGATCCATTTTTGCGAGCAAGTGTAAGAAGAAACTGTTTTTTATGTAGCTCTCCATTCCATAAAAAAGAGCAATTTCCGCTCTAGCCCCTTTTGTTAAAAAAAAATCATATCATACGTGAAGACAGTTGGTCGAACCAAAAGCAGACTCCAACAACTAGTCCAAGTACAACCAGTGTCAAATTATATTCTTTTGTCAAAGTCAAGTCAGAACTGAAAAGTGTTTTGTTATAAAATCATATCGTAAGCGCTTATCATTATCGTCTTCGTCACTATTGTATTATGATATGCCCCATGTCTTCATGTCTTTTTTTTTCTTGGCAAAAAAGTGAGATTGTTTATGAGTGAGCAAGTGCAGATTTATATTTATGTAGTAAAAGCTCATGGCAGGGGCATCATACCGACCGAACCGAAGAACATAACAAATAACGTTCCTTCCTCAGCTCGAGCGTTTTAAAGCGTGAAAGATTTTGTTTAAGAAAAATTCAGTCTATTTCTCTGATTCAGATTCAGATCTGAAATATGTATCTTGTTGAGTTACTTAAGTGAGCATGAAAGTATCAAAGTATGAAACTCAGCTCAACTCTGTGATATGATATGGTGTGTAAATCTTTGTAAGTAAGTTATATTTGGGTTGTTGCATTTGTGAGGAAGAAGTGAAGTGAATTTTTCTACCCATTATTATTGCTATGATTTTTTTCTGCCCCGATGATAAATAAATCTTTTTTTCTGCTAGTTTAACTCACTCCCTACTCATACTCCTACTCCTTCCTTCCCCCACAACATTGTAACTTGTAACATGATCAAATTCAAGTCAAGATCGAATCATCTTCTTCATCAAAAAGGTTTAGTTTTCATGAGTGACTGCTCATAAGCAGGCTTTTGCCATCATAAGTAGATATAAAAAGACTTATTAAGATAGAAATGTGAAATGACTACACTTGGTTGGTAGTAGTGCCCAACCATTATCAATCAGTTTGAGAGTTTGATAATGTGGTAAAAAATTCCCCCAATATTGCATTACATATGTGGGGGATCCCAACATGAGCAAAGTGGTAAACAAAGAATTTGAGAGGAACAGAGCAGAACAGACAACTTAATTCCGTTTGTATATTAGTAAAAGTGTACCTACTTGTTTGTACATCCCATTATTAGAAAAACGTGTAGGGTTGGATTTGCATTAAACGTTACATTACATCAACTACGTGAACATTATGGCTACATGTAATTTTTTGCGATCATGGGCATGTGGTGGGATTCAAGAACCTTGTTGGGGTTTGCTAGTTAGGATCATGTAATATTTTTTTTGTTTTGCATACGCCATTATTTACCACGATCATCATCATCATCGTCCTGATATTTATGATATGATATGATATCATCATCATTGCATTGCTCTTCAACCAAACCATCTCAAATTCATTTCAACTTCAGTTCTAAATGAGCCAGCATGAGCATAGCACCATCATTATCATAGCCAGTGAGTTAGTGACTGAATGTGAGTAAAACTTTTGATGATGAGTAGTTCCTCTCTTGGATCCTGACTAGGCTCATTTATATACTTGGAACATTTTTCTCTCTCTTCTGGTTGGGAGATGGAGAGCCTAACTGGCCTGGCCTGGCGTCTGAATGACTGACAGAAACAGTGCAAAACTGAGAGAGAGGAAATTGGGGAGTTTCTCTCGTTATTCTCATTATTGTCCCTTTTTCTTGTAATTTAACAAGGGGGAAGGAAGCAAGAAGGAATGAAGGGAAAAATAAGTTAGGGAAATGGACAGAGGAAGATTAAGTATAATTGAATTGAATTGAGTTAGTGACATTGGCATTGATTCCCGATTCTTGGCAAAGGAAATCCAAGCTGGGGGGAAAGGACAGGAACGAAAGGAAGGAGCAAAGGTTGTGAAATTATTTGCTCCTGAATCTCGGGGGAACAAAGTTGAATTGAGGAATATGGATTGGATTGAGAATGCAATCCATTTATTTTATTTTTCCTCAGAAAAAAGCAAAGTAATCGGAAAGACTATAATGTAACATGCATTGTGTGAGTTCGTGGGAGTTGGAACATTTGGGAGTGAAATGAATTGGAAGGAGGGAGAAAAATGAGCAAGAATGACAATAAGTTCTATGATTACATATAGTTAGAGGCTGACGTGTGTGGCCTGGCGTGGCTAGGCATAAGCGTGGGATCCAAATTGTAAAATCCAACGTGGCCCGTTTTTTTCATAGTAATATTGTTAAAGGTGATTCGATTCAGAAAGGTGTAATTTTTGTCCTGAAAAAAAGTTTGCACATGTCTGGCAAGTTGTGACAGGAAAGTAGTAAAGTTATATTAATATCTAAAACAGTTTGGAACTGAAATTATGTATCTCTGTCAGGCGGAAACTCAACCAAACTATCTTCTGGCATGTGTCATTGAATGAAATGAGAAAAATTTAACCAGCCTGGTCTAGTTTGCATAGTTTGTACTTGACATGAAATTTAATAAATTAAATATAGTTCCTTTACTTATCCTGTAAATGTGCATCGCTTTTTGAAAACCGATCAGGCACACTTAAAATTAATTATAAATTGGATAATGTAATATTCAACACCACCCATTCATCACCCCAATTATAAAATTACAATTACAATTTTGTTCATGTGCCCATTCATGTTTCCCTTAAATGAATGAAATCTCCTCTGGATTATGTGAAATGAAATGGGAAATGAATGATGATAGGGGTGAACAGTCCACAGTTTTAACAAGTTTTATAACCCGTGTGGAGTAGGATTATATTGCATTGAGTTGATTGTGATTGTGACTGGATATGAGTTGAGTTGCTGACAGCTCTCCTCTTTGACGATGACGATCATATCATGATGAATCATCATTGATGATGATGATGTCCCTTTGAAATGTAAAACAAAAGTTGAATGTTCTCTTTTGAGCTGAGCTGAGAGAGTGAGAGTGAGCCAGTGCTATAATTTATAATGCTAAACAAAAGTTTTGTTTGTTCCAAACAGTGGAATAGAATATAATGGGATATAAAATCTAAATCTATGTAAACGAAATAAAATGAATGGGATTTTGTGACTCGTCGTATGTAAAGTTGGATGAAAAGCAAAAGCTCATGTAAAGCTCTTAAAAAGTACATAAAGTACAAAATACAGAGAATAGAAGTTTTGGCGTGTTTTCCGACAGAATCCTTCCCCGTTGTCCTTTGTTCCCCTATTGTTTCATTAGCTTCCATTCATATCCCTTTTGTCTGGTGCATTTGATATTTGATCTAGTCGAGTTGGTGTTACGTAATAATTTAGCCCGTCCTTAATGCTGAATTCACTTCTCTTCTTCTTCTAGATTCTAGACCCGTTATTACCTAACTACTTCAGTTTGTGTGTGATTTTAATACAATACCAACCACTCGTGTAACGAGCCGAGTAGGGCTGAACTAAACCCTAAACGGTTACATTAACTTAATTGTCGCAAGTTCCTTCTGACTCCGACTCTGATTGGGAGTTACCGATGGCGTTCCTAGTCATGGACACGGAGCTGTCCCGAGCCGTCCCGGAGACGTTGCTGGAAGATGTAAGAATTTTCAAAAGAAACAAATGGGGATAAAATGCTCGTAAAAAAATTTCATGACATGACTATATTTATAAGAATGCACACATGCTTACATTTACATGCTTTTTTTGTGAAATATGTCACGCTTCATCCATCATCATCGTTTTCGTATTAGTGGAGATTTTAGAGGATTTGCATAATTTGAAATTAAATGATAAGCTTAATGTTACTGTAAGGATACTTTAGAAACAGCCGGGTTGAAAAAAAGAAAAAGAGAAATAGTTGAAGACAGAAAAAATTAAATTATTTTAATTTGAATATTTGCGTTCGTGATAGTTTTAATGAGAGGAATTTTTTAAAGACTTGAGGAGGAATTCATATCGTATCAATAGGACCCGTCCCATGTCATGGACATGGATTTAGGCAAAGATGCCAGTTAGATATGAGCTCCTCTCCGGTTCCAGCTCCAGTCCCAGTAATATCATATTTAGCAAGAATAGGATAAGTAACATAATCTACTCCAAGTTTCACATTAACTGGAGGAGGAAGAAATTCCATTTCCACATAGACGTCGTGAACCGGCTGCTCCGAATGCCGATCTTTAGTCGGATCAAGGCCATTTGGCCTAGGCGAACCTGGTGCAGTGTAAGTAAGTCCCCAGAGAGGATATACAGAGGAATAATTTATGATGATGATGATTCAATAGGTAAATTAAAATGATAATGGATGTAACATGACATGACATTTAAATATCCAGTCGGCTTCTCTTCTCTCTACCGAGAGGAGAGGAATCAGACATTTCATGCCATGTCAATTACGGAATGTCTTCAGGGAACCAGCTTAGATTAGATAAGTACCTTATGCAGAGTAGGGGAATACGCCAAAGCAAAAGCCAAACTAACCCACATTAAAACATGTAGTTTTTTATGTACTGCCGAAAAAGTAGATCTTTTTTGTGGAGTCACACTCAACATGCGAGAGGAATATCTCCCTGTGCGACCGACGACTTCACTTTGAAGAAGTAAGTCGACACGGGTGACAGTTGACATTAGTCCCAGTCCATCCGTGTAGTCTTCGGAGAGATAGACAAGAGGAGATAGGAAGAAAGAAAAAAAGTAGCATTTTTTTCTTGGCAGGTTGCCTCCTCCACACACATGTTTCATGTGTGGAGTGTGGAGTCATCTTAGTCAGAATTCGGAATTGTGTTCATGAATCTCTTCTTGAATGTTGTATCGCGTTAGATTTCTCAGAAACAGAAACAGCTTAGACTAGGCAGGCATGTATGTGTGATGTGATGGGAAGTTACTTAACTTACGTAATAAAGTTTCTGCATTTTTTCTCCACATTCCTCTCCGAAACCATGCCGGAGCTCAAACTGGCAGTGAAGAAAGTTATGTCAGCTTCAGCACTATTTTTTCGCTTCCCGGGGAAGTTGGTGAAACGCAATGTGACATATTTAAAGTTGAGGGATGAGCAGGAGAGGCTGCAGGAGCGTCGTATTTTACAGCTTTTGGTATGGCCATGTTTGTATTTTGGATTTAAATGTGGAGCTGGAAGGAAAAGTTTTGCGGGGATGGAAAAAATGAAAATCTTTTTTGAGAACCAAATAGGAGCATTACAATTTTAAATTTTTACATACAGTTACTTTCACTTTCTCCCAAGATGGCAGATAGCTTAGTTTATTTATTTGGGGAAGGAGAAGAGAAAGCAAATTCAAAAGAACTAAAAGAAGTGGATTGGATTAGATGATAGAAATAGTAATATTTGCCGGGGATGTATGCTGTAGGAAGCAGTGCGATAAAAAATGCTAGATTGGGGATGGGCTAGGAATGAGCATAAAAAGTACTCATATTACAAAGGGAATGTAAGGCCAAAAGGAAGAAAAAAGGAAGAACGATGAAAATTTAATCTTTACGGGGAAAGTTAGGTGATGTGATGTCGGGGCCAGGGTGTCCCTGTGGATGATGCATAAAACCTAATGATAAAAAAGATTTAGGGGAAATGTGGATGTGAAGAAAATGGACGAGCCGGGCAGGGGCAACCGGCTTTCTCCATGAACATGAACTTACTTATATGGCTTATGATATTGTTGTCGTCTTCTTCCCTTCTGAGAAGCATTTTTTTGACGAGGAGGTACATATTTAGGATACTGCTGGGGATACCCGGATGGGATGATGGGGAAGGAAACGCCTCCAGTAAGGCATCCTCATACATGGGCTTAGTTACCACAATTTCCTCCAGAAAAAAATATATATAGTTCGTGCAGGAGGGAGAAAGAAGTGAAAACAATAACTTATAACTCGGTGAAAATGGGAAGATGAAGTGGAGAAAGTTTGTTAGTGATAAGTTCACTTTTTTTATACTTGGCTTGGTTTGGTTTGACCCTCATCTCGTTTACACGCCTCCGGTTCGGTGGTGTTTATCGTTAGTATAAGGAATAGAGATAGGTAGATAGATAGATATGGAATTGTTGTGTGTTGTGTGTGGCTAGTCATCCAGCAAGACATGAATAATGTTAGGCAATTTATAGGCACTATTGTAAAGGTTAGAGTCAGGTTGGGCAATGGCACTTTGGGGCAGAAACGTTGATTAGATATAAAACTGTATTACTTATTGCATGACAAGGGCAACGGGCTCGGTGAGAGGAGGGAGGAATGAGAAGAATGGCGAAAATTGTTTCGCTTTATTTGGGAGTGAGTGAACTGAACTGGAAGAAGGTGAAGTTTGGAACTGGGAGTAAATGATGGAGGGACTGGAGCGGAAAGAGGAATGTAAGCAAGCATTCCTTTCTGCACAGATCCGATATGGCAATATTACGACTTTGATAAATTCCCTTTGTTCGGAGATATTATTTTTGGCCAGGGGTTCGGGTGCCATTCAATTCACGGTGGTGGCATTCGATTCAGTTTTTTTTTGCATGGTTTGTGTGTCTATTGTCCAGCTCTTTGTATGGGTAATTTATGGCGTTGCATGACTATGACCTAATCAGATATCAGAATCAGTCTGGGATGGTCTGTCAGGGTGACCGGTTGTCGTTGGAAAGTTGTTGGGAGTGAACTGCATTGTTTGTTCTTGTTGTGCCCTTTGTTATTTTATTGTTATAGTTTTTATTTTGATGAGTAAGTAAGTATTATTTGGCTACATTTATATCTGTACTTATTTTTCGATTTTTTTTTTCTCTACGTTTTTTTTAACAGAGTGAAGGGGAAGTTGAAGATGAGGATGACCTTCTCCCCGGCACAGAGCGAGAGACACTAGCCCAAGGAATGGGCTCCCTGAAAGGCCGGGAGTATGCGATCCGCCTAGCGCTAGAGAAGAAGCAGGAGCAGTACATCGATCTAAAGGGGATCACCGTCTACCTCGCCTCCTGGAATGTGAATGGGCAAAGTCCAGGAAGTATCTGTCTCAAAGACTGGCTGTCCAGAACGACGGAGCCCCCGGATATTTATGCTGTGGGCTTTCAGGAGCTGGATCTGAGCAAGGAGGCATTTTTATTTAATGACACCCCGAAGGAAGGAGAATGGAGGTGGGTTGGCTTTGGCTGGAAAAATGTTTTATTTTGCTTTTCGGTTAAAAGAAAGTCATATCCATGCACGAGTGAATATGCCGGTGTTGGGATGTGGTGGAACATAACAGGGATGGAGAAAAATGGGATGGAAATGGGAGAAAGTTTTTATTTTTTCAAGGAGAGAAATGCAATTGCAATCTATTTCTCTTTTCGTTTTGTTAGCAATTTGTCCAAGAAATGGAGAAGCTGTTGATACTTTTTTTCCGTCAGTTTGTTGTACTTACAGTTTACCTATTCCAATGCAAGGTCGTCATCATCAATGTTATGTTCTATTCATGAGATGGTGGCAGGATTTACTGTTATTTCCCAAAATTGCAAATCAATTCCATTTTATATTTGGCTTTCTCTTTGATCCCTGGAATTTTCTTGGAAGGAGGTTTTAAGAGAATTGAGGATGGTTTTTATAATGTAATGTGATTTCATTCTTTCTTTTCTTGCCTATGGCTATAGGGACTCTGTGAGAAACGGACTTCATCCCGGGGCAAAGTACTCCCACGTAAAGACAATAAGACTGGTTGGGATGATGTTGATCGTATTCGTCAAGGAGGACATCAAGCCCCAGCTTCGTGACGTTTGTGTGGAGCAGATTGGGACGGGGCTGTTGGGAAGAATGGTAAGAATGTGAAGGCTGAGGAGAGTCGAGAAGAAATATTTCTCGGTCTTGTTTACTTTTTTTACGAGTATCCATTTATATGTATAAAAGGCTCACATTTCTCATGTCTGGCTACTTTCTTTCATGTAGGGGAACAAAGGTGGTGTGGGGGTCCGCTTCGATTTGAATGAAACGTCAATGTGCTTCGTCAACTCCCATTTGGCCGCCCATGTGGAAGAGTTCCAAAGACGGAACCAAGACTTCCATCAGATCTACAACCGACTAGCCTTCTATGTGAATGACGGAATCAAATACATAAAAGATCACGAGTAAGTTTTTACAATGTGCAATATTGTCCCCCGTGCGTGTGTAACAGATTGAATCCCTTTTCATAACTTTCACCGCAGTTATTTCCCCCCATAATAATGTCAAGGAAAATGTATTACCCATTTTATTTGTAACATTGCACCAAGCTGGGTGATTGTGAGATGAGATGAGATGATGATATAGCCATAAAATATCGACTTCCTCAGCCAAAGATATCCCTTTTCATGTTTTCTCAACTTTCTTTTTTTCCAATTTACAGGCAGGTTTTCATGTTTGGTGACTTTAACTACCGGATAAATCCTGCAACCATTGATGCGACTAAAGCCAAGGCATTGATCGAGAAGGAGAAGTTCTCCATCATTTTGGAGCAGGATCAACTGAAGGAGCAAATGAGGCTGGGGCACGTGTTCTCCGGCTTTACGGAGGGGCCCATAAATTTTCGCCCAACATATAAATATGATTGTAATACAGATAATTGGGATTCCAGCGAAAAGAATAGGGCTCCGGCCTGGTGTGATAGGATCCTGTATCGGGGAGGGAATATTACCCAGATTGATTATACATCTCAGCCACAGTACAAATTGAGCGATCATAAGCCGGTATCCTCCTTCTTCAACTCGAAGGTAAGGAATGGTTCATATTTTAAATATTATTTTAATTAAAAAAGGATGTATGAGTACTTATTTTGCTGTGGTTTTGTGATCCTCTTCCAGATTAAAGTAATTAATCAAGTGAGATACCGAAAGGCTTATGAGGAGGCTCTCAAGCAAATGGATAGGATAGAGAATGAGTACTTACCCCAAGTCACGGTGGATATCCCCGGAACTAATCTCACCTCCCACTCCAACCGCAACGAAATCCATTTTGGGAGGGTGAAGTTTATGGAATCCGTGAGGAAAACATTCACCGTGGCCAATACCGGACAAGTCCCAGTTCGGCTGGAGTTTATTAAAAAACTTAACGATAGTTATGTGTGTAAGGAGTGGTTGGAAATCTCCCCCATTCGGAGTTTCATCATGCCAGGTGGGTTTTCTAAGCTATTAGGCAAAGCAAACATTCCAATTTAATTTAAACAAACAATCCATGCAAGAATATGTGAGATTACACCTGAAAGATTCTTAAACGTGTTATTTTATTTGAATCCAGGTGAAACAACCGAGGTGGAACTTCTCTGTACAGTCGATAAGCGAACCGCGGCCCAGCTCAACATTGGGAAAGACACTCTTTATGATATTCTAGTATTACATTTGGAGAGTGGGAAGGATATTTTTATAACTGTTGCGGGGGACTTTGAGCGGAGTGTCTTTGGATGTTCCATTGCTGCCTTAGTAAACATGAGTGAGCCTTTGAGTATGATTTCTCCTGGAAAACTAATTGAGCTGGTAAGTCCCCATAAAAGAGACAGATTACTTTGTTCTTCCCTACGGAAGAAGTTAATGAATTTATTTATTTGGCAAAAGGGCTCGCATTTTTATTGACGGTGAGATTAAGATAGCTGGGTCAGATATGGCTCATGTTTTATTAACGTTTTTATTACTCCCCATTGCAGGAGAAAGGGAAGATGCCCGTAAATCATTATGACATTCCAAAGGAGTTATGGTTCCTGGTAGACAGAATGTACAGGATAGGGATTGAGCAGGCTGGGCTATTCACGTTGAATGGCCTTCAACATGAAATGTTGGAAATTCGTGATTGGTTGGGTACCATTCCTAACTCCCCAATACGTAAGTTATATGTATATTATATTAATGAACATGAACATGACTTGATGATATCTGGTCGATTAGTCTCAAGGAAAATTGGTATTCAATGTAATGTAATGGCTTGTTTTTTCTTCTGCAGCCGGAAATCACAATTCCATCGCGGAGTCATTACTTATGCTTCTGGACGCATTTCCGGAGCCCGTCATCCCCTTTGCTATGCATCTAAAGTGCTTGGATTCCGCTCACAACTATACAGCGTGCAAAATGGTAAAAGCTCACATTAAATTCAGTATATGGTTTCCATCTAATGATTAATGGGAAATTGAATTACCTCATTTTTAATTTCTCATATTTATAGCTTGTTCGTCAGCTCCCCCCAGCCCATAGGAATGTGTTCTTGTACTTAACAAGTTTTCTTAGAGAGTTGCTCAATCATCAGGAAAAGAATGGACTGGACGCAAAACTTTTAGGTGAATAACATATTTATTGAGCAATGCATGTATAGTACCTGTATAGTACCTATGTAATTAATCGTAATTCTTGTACTCATATTTTATGTCTTCCTTTCCCTTCCAGCCCTTCTCTTCGGGAAAGTCATGATACGTGATCAAAATTATAATGCGAAGACAAACTCCAAGACGGATCGAACCAAAGCCACATTTATTTACCAGTTCCTGGTCAACGATGATTATGGGGATGATCTTTGGCCGGAAATCGGAGAAGATCTGATACAACTGAGCAGTAGCTGAGTATAATAATGTGCTTGTGATTCGAAATAAATAGACAAACGCGATTTCAACTTGAATAATAAAAAAAAATCAGTTGACAACTTTCACCGTTTCAAAAAAACAAAGTTATCCTCCTAAAAATCATTATTTTGTCTTACATTTTGCAAGGCGTAGGTATTTACATGACGGAAATGTGCTTTTGATAAACATTGTAAATTAACTTACCTAAGCTGTTAGCACGTGAAGTTTTGCAGTTCGTAATCATCGTCACATTTGACACAACGATTTAAGATAATTTAAGCAATAGTGCCGATTTAGACATCTAAAGCAATTAATGGATACATCGAAGGACTTGAAAGAAGCCTTAAAGCTGAAAGTGTTAATATCATTACGGCTAGAATACTAACTACGATAGAAGCATAATTATAATTATAATAATGATCACATAATTTTAGGCATTTGTGCTATATTATATTTCCAACTTCGTTAAGACCATGAACAATATTATGTTTTTGCTCCCAGGATGAACTGTTCAAACTTCAAAGTATAGTTTCAATTTGTGATTTTGTACTTTTGTGCTTGATTTGTGTGATTTTTTAAAATAATAGTTAATTGTAACTACATACATAATAGCCATGTGCATTTATAAACTTAACTAATTAAGCCAATTAAGGAATGTATATTATTTTTAGACCAAAAATCAAGCCCCTGCTCAATACATAAATTGTATTATAAAATAATTAGTAATTAATTATCTATTAAATGTACATGCCTAGCATAATTATAGCTTAAGTATATTACATCGAGACTCTATTTTTTGTTCTCAGGGAAGGATCAACCCTTTTAACTGTGTTTTTTTTTAGATTCATGCTTCATCCAGTTTGTATGTTATAACTTTAACTGGTGTTACGTTTTCAATTTAATACATATCGTAAACGTAGAGAGCTCCATACCAGCTACTTAGGAGGAATGAAGAGGAACATCATCAATTTAATTAGAACTGACTTGTGATTTATTTAAGCGAACCATGACCTTGCCTCATTGTCCCTACAAACGAGAGAGAGAGAGAAACAGAAACTAAATAGGAGAAAGGGATAAATAATATTGAAATATTGAAAACGCCATATACGGGAAAATAAATGAAGATAACTTGTCAAACAAGCTTTATTTATTGTTGTAGTCAGTTTACTATTAATAAAAGTCTACAAAATGAAATATATGTAATGTTAGAATTTTTCCATTTGTTTATCGCGTGAAGGAAAATTAACTGTATTTATCATGAATGAGCTCCTTCCAAGTCGGTACACCGACAACATCATTGTCAAGAATTCTCAGTAACTGGATGGATAATGGATGCCATCATCAGTTTCATTCAGTTTAAATGATTCTGTGGAAAATGCCCACGTGAGTCCCATTCAGTTATATAACATGAACTGCAGTGGACTGGTGGATATTAATAAGCTCATTGTAATTTTCCTTTGTCATTGCTGGAATTCCAAAGTCCTGGTCTCCCACTTTATGTAAGTTTGTCCATGTCCATGAAGCCTCACTGGAAGTAAGCAGTCAGCTTTGATCATGATCATTACAATTTTGAATGTCCACTCACTCATTGCATTGTCGTCATCTCCAGCAAAAAGGTTTGAGCAGCAACGTCGTTGCTGCTGTCGTCGTTGTCGGTGCAAAGGACGAAAGGAAAGGTTGCATCTGTCATTAATCATAATTCTTAAATAATTTTATGAACGGATGACAGGGGAAAAAACCTCTCATGCTTAGCCTAATGTTTTTAATAAAAGGAGAGATGCATATTTCTAGCCCTTCTTATTTCGCAGTTCATTTTCACAATGCTCACTCTCTGCATTTTACTTGATTTGGCAGCATATCACCATCAGCAGTATATTTTTTCTCGGAAACTTTGGTCCAAGCATATTTGCAATTTTGCAAAATGAATTTGCACGGGTGTGGGGCTGGGCTGAGGCTTAATCACATAATCCTATCTGTGTTCCTAGTTTATTTTATTATTCCTCGGAATGAGGGGATGGCCATCAAGGGATTTGATCGATTTAATTACAAGCCGAGGAAGAGCCAAGTCTCCAACCTGAGTCCGCAGTCCATACAGTTGGGGATATATCAGCATCCTTACGTAAGTTAGTTAAATAGTTAGTAGTTAGAGTTAGTTAGTCTTAAATGAGACTGTCTACAGAAAGTAGAAGAGGACTTGAGTAATTAGTTTTTATTTTTTGGGGGGAATTTTACAGGGTGCAAATATCATTCGAGCTTCCAACTTCGAACATCATTATGAAGTGGGGAGGAAGATTGTTCTGATTTGTGCGGCTACGGGGAATCCCATTCCTAACATAAGTTGGTAAGTTCGAAGTAAATTACAGGTCATTTGAAAGTTTCAAACATTTGCAATTTTGCAATGGTCTAAAAATTGATTTCTATTTTTGAATGCTTGTATCAGGCTGAAGGACGGAGTGGAGTTGTATGCTCACAAATGGGCTCTCATATCGGAATGGGTTTATGGAGACTATCGTCAAGTTAAATCTTCCAAAATGGAAATCCACCCTGCCACATCCTTGGACAGGGGAGAATATGAATGTTTGGGTATGCATGTTTTATTAGAACATAGTTGGGATCTTAATTTGAATTCTTCTAAATTAAATTATAATTATCTTTTGTTATTTTATTTTAGCCGAGAACAAGTATGGCATCGACAGGAGAAGATTCCGGACGGAGTACCTGGATTAAACATTTAGCCTAAGTCTAAATTATATCATGAACATTATTACTGAGATTGCCTATCTATGTATAAATCCAAACCGGTATAAAGTGAACACGCAAATGCACAAAAGCAGATTTTTATTTATCTACTTACAGCAGAAAACTACGCAAATATTATAGTGCATAATATTCCAATTAACTCTAATAAACTGAACATAGTCATTTGTCAATGGGTTCCGATCGAGAATTTTCTCTTCAAATAATGCATCTCGTCTAGCATTCAATTCATCTAATATTTCTTGGAATTGACAGTTTGACATCATTTCATATCTCACAGAACCCTAGACTATCCTTTTTATCATGGCTATAACATGACCATAAATCATAAAATAGCTTCAAATCCACATTTTTAAAGCTTGGGCTGTAGGCATGTGGCTGCATGATTGAGGATATCCTAATTATCCAGACTGTCTGTTTTCTCCCTCACCCGAATGGAAACTGGAAATAGAATCTAAAATAGAATCTCATGTCACCCACCCCTCTCGTCTCTCGTTTTAATTATAGATGGATACACATACAAAGTTTGAAATGGGTCATTTCATTACATTGACGTTGACCGTCCGTCCATTGAAATTTCACCCTGTCCATATCTAAGCAATTGTTTGATTGTCTCGAAGTGTCTATTCTACTACTAACATGACAAACAAAATGATTCTGGCCAATCATGCTGGAAAAATTCTAGAATGGGTTAAACCGCCCCGTGGCATATACTTGTCATGTTCGGGAAGTCGATGTCATGGTCCTGTCATAGTCATAGTCATGTTATGTCAAATTCATTTCAATTCAATTCACGCTGAAGTAAACAAAAATACGACGTAAAATGGACTGTTACTTCCTACAGTTAAAACGGCTGCCCATCCCATCATCACGATGTAGTCGCAATCTTTTTTGGGCTAAAATAGCAATAACTCTTCAACTCAATTCAAGTCAAGCATCAATCATTCTTCGACATTTTTTATTTGAATAATTTGATTTTGAATTTTATACATTAAGTCAAGTCAATAGCTGGGAAATTGGCAGTGTGCCCCCTGTGCCTCGACAAAATGGCCAGAATGAGTACCTTACAAGAAAAAGTTCTTAAATTAGTATTCATCCTTTCCCTCTCCCTCTACTTTCACCAGCCCCCCTCCAGCGTGATGGTCAGTGGGGCGAGGGTGAAGGGGAGATTTGATAGGTTCGGTTCGGAGAAAAACCTATTGAATCAAGACAGCTTAAAGAATACGGAGGCCATTGAGTATTATCATCATCCTGACGTAAGTTGTATAGTTAAGGAGAATAATTAGCTAAATTAGCTAATGATAAAACTAGTAAAGTTGGATGAGATAAAATATTTTTTTTATTATTGGCGAAGGGTGCAAAAATCACAAAGTCATCCCATTTCGAAATGGAATACGAGCTGGGGAGGAAGATCGTATTCATTTGCACCGCCGAGGGTCACCCAAGGCCGCAAATAACTTGGTTTAAAGATGGGATCGAGCTATATGCCCACCGATGGCTTCAGGTCTCCGAATGGGTCTATAACCAGTTCAAGATCAAGTCCAAAATGGAAATCGATCCTGCGACGCAAATGGACAGAGGTGAGTAAATTCGTATTAGCGATTGACCTTGGTTTTTGCTAAAATTGCAAAATAAAATTTAACGAATTCTATTTTTTATTAGGAGAATATGAATGCCTCGCAGACAACAATTTTGCCATCGACCGAAGAAGATTTCGAACGGAGTATATCGAGATGGATTGACTGACTCGGCTTTCACCGATAATAAAGTGGCGTATCTTCCTCCATTCCGGGTGTCCACAAATTACAATGATAGCATTACTATTGGTGGTATTGGTACAGTACAAGAATTCATGAATATTTTTGTTTGTCCTTTGTTCTCAAAATAAATGTTCAAACTCGTAAAATTCCTCCTTGCGGATGTAATTCCTCCAAACTTAATTTCTGCTCACAACGGTTTCAATTACCTATCGTAATATTGAATACAACCAAACCAAATGGATTATTTTAGTAGGATAGGAAGGAAGACATGTCTTATGTTGCCCCAACAAATGGTGACAGGTCAAGGGAGTTACATTACAAATTAATGTACATTGACCTGTGCAACATTTAATGTTCACTAGTTCTTTGCATGTCGAATTGAATTTAGCAGTCAGATAATATGTTTTTGTTTATTTTCTCATTTTGAAAAGTTCATGTACAACTGATTTAACGATTTGACTGCAGTTGCTAATATTTTTACAATGGAAAAATTGCAATTTTTGTGCTCTGCATGGTCCTTGTCAAATTGGGGTAATTTTTTTCAAAGGAACTACAGCGGGTAAAGGAAGTCAGTTATGTCAAGAATTCCAGAATGATAATTGAGGAAATTGCTTAAATTACAGCTAGTGAGCTGGGTTGTAATAGGTCCAAAAACGCACAACCTAACTTATTCCTGGCCAGTCCGTAATTTAATATACATTTTCCGTCTATAACTATCAGAAAGTTACTTACTCTATCATCAATATCTTCTAATCATATACAATCCACTAAATTAACTTTGACTAATCCATTTGACATCTATTATTATGCGTTTAGTACATTGCCTAAAAAAGTATTTAAATGTTGACCTCATTAAATTCAACTTCAACAACAAATACAGTCATTACGATATTCTCCAAACATTTTTTTTACGATTTGTCGGAGGAACACCGGAAATTGCAACCCTGTGGAGTTTCCTTGAATAGGTTGGAGTAGCAAAAAGAGCCAAACCATATTTCCATTAGTCAGTTCAGTGAAAGAAAATGCTGAAAAAGTATTAACAAAATTACCAATTTCCATAAACATTTATGAAATGAGTTATCGAAATGGAAACCCAAAAGTGCTTTCTCTTTTCGTAAGCATAAAAAATAATTTTCATACCTGAATAGATAAGATCTTGCCCACGGAAAAACAAACGATAATGATCAAGGAACTGACTTAAGGTATTTAACGAAATAATTAAAAAGATATCTTTCTACCTAAATTATATAATTCCCATTTATGAACTGGACATTAATGACGTGGATGAGATAAAAAAAATAAATTCCATCCAAATAAGAAATGATGTAACGGTTACAGCTACAGTTAATTTAAAAATAGATTTTTATCAAGATGCACGCGAAGATCCCAACTAATTCCAAGGTCTCCTTTATGAGAAAAGGGTTTCTCCACGGATTTTGTTTTGCAAGCAGCTAATACTAATATCTAATAAAACTTCTTATTTTCAAGATGGGTTTCGGTGAAGCCTTCATCAACGTCCTCCTCTCCACCCAGTGGCTACTCCACTCCCCCATCGTCTATGACATCACCTTGGACAGACTAGTCTCCAACCCAAATCTTGGCCACCGCTGGAAAATGTGTCGCTGGTACATTGGAAACATTTTCATTTTCTCAGTATGGCTCTATTCAATCGTCCACATTGGCTCCCTCATGAAGCGCTATAATCGGAAGACTTCCGGTGAGGAATTCAAGGAAGAGGTGCTGGTCTACGCCTTCACCATTGCCATTACCACGCAGGCCGTCGTAACTTGGGAGGCGACGGCCCGGAATCCCTCCTGGTTCGCTTACGTGGAGAGCCAAATTCTTCGAGCATTTAATGTCCATTATCGAGGCTGGCCAAATGGGCGGAGAAAAATGGACGGCTATGAAATGGCTTCATATGTGCTGAGCGGGGGATTCCTAATCTTCCCATTTGTGGCCATCATCCTCCCCCTCATTCGGAGTTATGACCCGATTAATCAAATGTTCCTAACATTTATCCCATTTCATATGGATCCCCGCATCCGATTTGGGATGGTTTTGATAGCTTATCTTTTGTCAGTGACCTTCGGTGCCTTATCATGTCTTAACATTGTTTTGCTCTGTGCATCCCACTGCTTTATTGCCACAAGGATGGCCCAGCGGAACCTGGAGATAAGCATCAGTTACCTGAGACATTGCCCATGTCTCCGATATAACAAGTCAAAGTTGAGCCAGATAACCCTGAGTATTTCCAGGATATCCATGCTGGAACTCAGGAACCTGCGGAGGGTCTTCCAAAAGCGGAGGGAGCTTTATGCCCAGTTGAAGCTGATCACAACCGGGGTGGATCTAAATCTGAATCGGTATGTTCCAAACATGTTGGGGGTGGGGATGGCCATCTGCATATTTTCCAATTATGGGGTGGTCGCATTCCACAGTCGATTACCGGGGGTGATGATAATCGGGATGGCTTTTATTTCATTGTTCATTTCCATATTGATGGTCAACTTGACCTTATATGCCAGCTATCCGAAGAGCAGGTCGGAAAAGTTTGTTCTGTTTTGGAAGGGGGTGAATATGGGGAGGATGGAGAGGAGGCAGGTGAAGGCGATGATGCCGGTGTTCTTTGGGATGGGGCAGTATTTTTCAATTAAGACCAGTACGGCACTGAGAGTTATGGATGGGGTGTTTGCAGCTACTATCAATGCGCTGATGTTCTAGTGAGATTCATGGCAAAGGGCAGAGTGAGACGAAGGAGAAAGAAAGAGAAGTTAATTGCAAATTATGTTCTGCAAATTATAATTCTACTACAACTTCAATGAATAAACTTAAATGAGACATAAATTAGGGAGGTACTTACATTAGCTTAATTGGTTTTAATTTAGTTTATTTGCAATTGTGACAAAGTGGGAATGTCAATCAAGTGAAATAAAGATCTAAAATTAATTTCACAGTAACTCTTTCTTTTCAATTTAAATCCTTAAACCTAATCCACATTATCGGATGTGTGTACCGTTTTTACATATTTTTTAACGAAACGCTTAGCCTGTTAGCCAATTCACAGCATCATATTAACATTTACAAGGAAAGCAGAGATAAATATATATCGACAATCAATTAACAAACTGGTATTGACGACAACAAGACTGACTGTTATAGCTAAAAAAATTAATTAAAATACGTACTCCTCATTTGAGAACTGACGTGAGATTCCTATCCTGGTTCAGTTGCTGGAACTTGGAAGATCCGGTATAGCTGGGCAGTATTGGCCACTAAGATGACAGACTGAGACTTCTAAATCAACACGCATAGCTTTAAACACATAACTTAATAGTTAACTTTTTAAGTCGAGCACACACACCAATTGAAGAAGTGTGTAGGGCAGCAAAGGTTCCTTTCCCCAGTCAAACCGGAGAGGAGTCAATGATGAATTGATGAAGCTCATCCCAAGGAACAAAACTGTTTCATTTTAAGCTGCATCTTCTGTACTATACAAAGCAGAAATATTTTTATGATCCTCCTGGAGGGGGTGGTGGGGGAGGAGGAGGTGGCGGCGGTGCTGGTGGAGGAGGGTAATTTTGCCAGAACATGGGTGGCGCCGGTGGTGGATGACCAGGGCCAGGATTAGCATTACCTCCTCCCCAATGATTATATGTGGGCATGTGGGGAGGTGGATAGTAACTACCCCAAGGGGACTGGGACGACTGCTGCGGAGTGTGTGACTGGGAAGAATGTGACTGGTCATAGTCACTTCCTGGTGGAGCGGGTTGAGAAACTCCTGGTGGCTGCGGCACATTATTATTACCCCATCTTGATGACATTGTTGAGGAAGACGAAGTCATTTTGGGAGGAGATTGATGGAAACGAGACTTTGATGAATCTGCAAAAAAAACGAATGTAAAATTTTCATTAATTCAATTTAGCAATTCCATCGTTAAAATATGTATTTTGTAATTCAGTACGGATCGAGAGAAATTGTTTTACCGTTGTTGGATGTAGTTTTTGGTGGAGGATTTCTCAAAACTTGGGTGACATTATTGTCTCTGTCTCTGTTGCTATTCGGCGGAACAGTTGGCGATGACATCAATGCCTTCATCGGCCCTTTGTTTTCGAACAGCCTCGGGGCAGACTTGAATCTGCCGGTGCCCTCATGACCTGACTTCTGAGGTTGGGGCTGAGCCTCGCCCAGTTCAGCCATCAGGGATAAGTACTCCTCATCAATTTTGGCCTGATTGCCACTGCCCCCAGTGGGACCCGGTACTCCTTCTCCGGGCCGCTTTGACCTGGAAACATAATTCACATTTGAAATGAGGAATAAACTGGCATATTTATTTGCATATTAACTTTTGACGTATAACTTACTTGCAATCCTTGGATATATGCCCTGCCGAACCACATACAGTGCACACAACGGAATTCGTAATGTTGGGTTTGTCGGGACAATGCCAGGTTCTGTGCGATGTGGCACCACAATTACTGCATTTGGGTCCTTCTCCCTCCCTTAATGTTCCATTTAGCAGAGCAAGTTCCCGTAGCTGCATTTTTCTCAAATCATTTTGACTTTCCGGCATGTCTATTCCCTGGCGTATTATATCCTTGATTTTTTCACAGGCTCTTTTCACGGACTCTGGATTATTCGAGGTTACATAAGCGTGTAACGGTTCGTCCTCACCTATTAATAAAATTAAAATTAATTAGCATCGTTTACAAATGGTATATACTGACAAGTGATAAGGGAAAAAACATGGATGGACATATATATACCTGGAAGAGGATGACCTCCACCAGCTTTCCCTCCGACCTTCCCTTCTTTGACACTTCCCTTGCCTCGAATAATAATTTTCGCTCCGGAGTCCTTTTCCAGCCCCTTCAGAGTATTTCCGCGAGGGCCGATGAGTAGCCCAACAAAGTTTATTTCTGGATGTTCTTCCTGGGGAATCGCTACCCGGTCGACGATTTTAACCATCGGTGCCCTATAAACAAAATAAACCAGTATTTTCTTTAAAATCAAAGCATTATTTACGGACTAAAAATTTGGAAGGATAGGATGATGAGAATATTATGCATCAATTGCCTGTAGTCTGAAGGGGGCTTATATTCCGGATTAATCTTCAGCAATTTCTGGATAAGCTTATGTCGCTCTTCCTCCAGTTTCTTCCGTGTCCGATAATCTCTTGTATTCAGTCGCTTTCCATCAGATCCATAAATTGGCTCAGGAGAAGGAGATCTACAGTCGAAAATACGTGAATCAACTGAAACTAACAAGGCGAAATAGCAAATATTTTTGGACAGTTAGGCCAGTCATTTATTAATAGGTCAGCCATTTCTCTAATTGTAAACATTTACTTTACAATTTTATTTAGTTGCAGTTGATTCACTCATATACATCCTCAATTGCAATTACGCAATTGATGAATTCTTAAGTCTAATACATTAACAAAACATGTCCAGTTAAAGTTAATAAATTATTCCAAATTCCAACTTGTCGTTGGAAGTAACATTATTAAATTGCTATTAAATAGCAAGCGGGACAGGAACCGACCTTTCCTCTGCATTGGTGGGGATACCTAAATCTCCAGTCCGGAGCTTTCTTGTCAGTTCTTCAATCTGAAGCTGAGCTGTGTTTTTTCAATCAATTTTTGAAGTGATTAGAGTGTGTCCAACCATAAGGAAAACATGGAACAAAGATAAAATACAAATTAGTCATATCCTTCATGTCATAAAGTCAAGCATTAGGGCTAAAGAGCAGTCTAAATATTTAGCAGCCAGTCGCGCTCGTTGATGGTCAGCAATGCATGTTCGTAATCTCTGCAATAACTTGTAAATTTCAGATTATCAATCAATCAGTATGGATTTTAAAAAATGCTTGTAAATCCGTCAAAGATCCCTGACTCAAAATTAACATGCATTAACAATTTACAAACACTTCAGGTGACATTTTTAGCTACATGACATGACACAAAAAATGTCATGAGATGCTAAAAACAACGCACGCTGAAATCAAAAATATTAGGTCAATGGAAATTGTGGTGTCATTTCATATTAAACTTTCATAGTCAATTATCCTGTAAAAGAATAATTAGGATTAGTTATCCTCTGAAAGGCACTTTGTGTTTCTGCGCTAAAATGAAAAGTTGGCGATTAAGGACAATTAAGATATGTATTTGCAACATTAAGGCAACGTATTTAACAAGGCGTCAAATACAGTTGCAATTTATCCCCCATGAATTATCCAATACTATACCGTGAACCGGCATAATATGTAAAAAGGGAATTATTCATTAACATAAGCAAATAAATATATAAAATTATTTTAAGTGAATGCTTGATACAATTCGAGAAATGGCTGACCTATTCGGTGCTAAAATGATTGTTTTTTCTTTTAACTTTTTCATGAACTGGAACTTTAAAAAAATAATTATGTAGCTTATAAGAGCATTTGAATTACCTATATAAGCCTCGGTTTGCTCCGGAGTCAAATCCGCCGGTAACATTGTGGGCATGCCTGGAATGACTGCTTTCTCTTCGGAGGTTCCCAGCCAACGTGACCTCCGCTTTTTCCGGCGGAGCTCATGACTGTCCGATTCACTGGCGTCTTGGCTGTTACTGTTGGAATTGCTGTAGTCTGCTAAAAAAAACAACCAAATTCCAAAATCACGCCCTCGTTTCTCTAACTTTCCCAAATTAGGTCAAATCCAATTAAATGAATCTACCTGGCTGACTCCTCTTCAACGATCCAATTTCAAACAAACTGATCATCCTCGAAGCTACCACCGGCGGAGCTGGGGGCGGATTAGGGTTAGGATTAGAATTCATGGAATTATTATGCTCCCCATAGTCCATAGGCGGCATGGATGACCACCGGGACTGGAATTCCTGGGAGAATTTGGAGGGGATGGAGGCATACGAGTTATTATTCCCAATCCCATTGTTGCCACCTTCCCTTCCCCCGGTTGATGCTGATGGGGAGCCCTTATTCCCCCCAACTAAATAGGCTGGGTTCAGCAAACTCCCTCCACCAGACATGCCTTGGTTGCCTCCACCCCCACTTGCGGATGATGGGAAGGGTCGGCGGTCACCCAGGGGGACCTTGTTGGGATCGTCTCGGTAATTTCTTGACATGATGAAGATGAAGTCCTTCCGAATCGCTTTCACTTCCGGTTCATTAAAAATTCTCGTAGCGGGACCTCAAATGCAATACATGGAAAAATTCTAATTAGTTACTTGCTCTTGTTCATTGTGAAAGTAATTAAAAATTTACCTTTTAAATGAAATTCCAATCATTAAAAAAATTCGCTGCTTTACATTTATACTTCAACTCAGCCCATATATCCCTTCCTTCCTTGTGATCTTCTTCCTCAACTTCATCGATTCTCAATTTCCAACTGTATTACGCTGAACATAGGCTGCTGCTGTAGCTAGGTACATTTCCACTTACGTAATATGTAGTTGCCTACGCGTGTGCCTTATGTTTATATCAATACATATTGCATGAGTCATTCTCGTATGAATACCCTTTTTTTTATTCCATGAAGGGGAAACCCTTTTTTATACATAGACTGTTTGCATCTCCATCTCCGTGAGATGTAGTCAAGTATGTACTTTCACGGTTTCACCTAAACGTAGTTGGGAACCGACTATCCCAACTTATCTGACTGAACTTATTTGCTGAATGCATTTTGCTTGGGAAAGTTCTTAGCAAATCTGTTCCAGATGGGGCATCTTGAGATTGACTACAATTAATTTCATTTCCAATCCAATCCCAAATCAAGTTAATTTTCACTTTCACAGGAATTTAATGAAGTAAAAAACTACATCATAGTTAACATATCAGTTTAAAATTAAAAATCACAATAACTGTCTATTTATCAACATTTAATTCGTATTCAATTTTTATCTTTTCTCAGCGAAAGCAAATTAATTACAGAATTCAATTAAGTTTTTTTTTACATCTAGTTTAGTTATCTTCTACTACCGATTTAGCAAATGTACATAACAGTTAATTAATAAACTTTTCAAGTTTTTTTTAAAAATTGACAATGCGATAGCGTTTTAAACTATATCATGGACGGACAAGAAGGAAATGCTTAGTTTGGCAAACACAATTATAAAAATCTGATTACATATACAATATTTAGCAATATTATTTAATAATAAAATAATTACAGTTTTAACAAAACTACAAACAAACCTAATTAATATTAATGAATTGAGTGGTCTCAGTGGTCCCAACAAATAATAAAACGACTGGACTAACGAAACACTAACTACCTTCAGGAATTTAGTAAACTCAATTTAGTTAGCTATTTAACATGTACATTTATAATTTTGACAAAATAACTGCAGATTTTGATTGTTAATTATATAATTATGAACATCTAAATGGAATATGAATGAATTGACGAAGACGAATAATTTGACGATGACATTACAATACAGCGACATGCGACGATTTTTGTACTTTGTACAGTTATTTAAAATTAAATGTTGGAGTTGGAGTGGTTATGGCCATGCTCTTCTTGAGTATCATTATCATCATCATTTAAGTTCCCATCGTCCTCGCCTTCTGGAATGACTTCTTCCAAGTCCTGATTAGCAACTAACTCCCTCGAAGGTCGAGGACTGCGCCTATCCCCAACTTCCGGACTGTCCCCATTGCCCTCCAGTGGAATGGGTGATGTGGGTTGATTTTTCAAGCAGTTTCCGCACAGTTTGCAGAAATCATACTTCAGCAGTTGCTGATTCTTCCATTCATCAATGAACTTCTCCAGGTGGGAGATTTGTCTAGTCCTCTCCTCCAGAACTTGGACAAACTCTTGTAATTTGTGATGATGGAACTCGTCCGCCTTATCCAGCTTGGCTGTGAGGACCTCAATTTCCCTTTTGTACTCCTCATTTGACGTTAATTGGGTTTTCAGCTGAAGCTTTGATTTCCCGTGGTCCTCTTTTAGATTGGAGAGTTGAGATTTAATTGTCTTTAGCTCTTCATCTAATTCAGTAGCTTTCAGGAGATGTGGACAGTTATCCGCATGAAATGATTCCTTTTCTGAGGACTGATTCGCCGTGGTCGTGGTGGCCTCTTTGGTCGATGGAGAACCTGTCTCGCTGATTGAGGAAGGGATTTTGTATCTTTTCATTTCTTCATTTAGTCGGCCCAACGTTTCTTGAAGATGCTCATTTGTCATTTCCAACCTCACACATTTTTCCCTTTCTCCCCGAAGACTCTCGTGAAGATCCATTTTAGACCTCATCTCGGACTTGAGCACCGTTTCAAGGTGACTCATTTGTACTTTCATAGAAATCTCCACTGACTCTGCTTTCTCCGCTTTTTGTGTGACGGAGAATGCCTTTTTAAGCAGGGAGTCATTAGCCTCCTTCAGGATTTTATTTTCTTCCTGAAGAGAACCAATTTGTGCCTCAAGCTCTTTCAGCCGACTTAATGATGAGGTGGCATCCTCCATCTGCTTCTGGAGCGTGATATTCTTCTGCTGCTCCTGGCCCAACTCCTCCTGAGTCTCTACCAGTTGCGTTTCCAACTGTCCAGCATTTTCTGTCGCGGCAGCCAGACGGGATTCCAATCCCAGGCATTGGGCTTCCAGAGTAGACAGCCAACTAGCCGTCCTCCGGGATTCCCGCTGGAGTCTAATTAGCTGGATATTGTCCGACAATTGCTTTTTCTTCTTGGAGATGTCTTGATCCTTCCCCAGTTGGGATTTAATCTTTAGGATCTCTTCTTGATGCTCTGCCTCCTTACTTTTAGAATCCTCTTTTAACTTCTCCAATTCCCCCTCTGTTGAGCTGAGACGTTGTCTGCAGTGCTTGAGCTGATCTTCCAGTGCCTGGTTCTCGGCCTTGGCTTCCAGGAGCAATTCTTCAACCCGGTCGGCGAAATTCTTGTCGATGAGGAGATTGCCTCGGGAGGATGTTGCCGTGCTTGGTCTGGGGGGTTGGGACCCACCAACTTCCGAAGTTGAACGGGCAGACCGTGGCTTTTTCAATTTGGAGTGGGAGGTTGTAGCCGTTGAAGAGGAGAGCATGGAAGCCTGTCGAGACGGAGGGGCATGATGATGGTGATGACTGAGAGGGAGCGGATGATTGGGGATTAATTTCGTATACGAGGTAAGTTGCTGCTTGGAGACTTGTAATTTATCACGGAGATTGGATACTTCATGCTCCAAATCTGCTATCCTAGCCTTTTGCTCGTCCAAAAGAATCTCTTCCCTTTTGGCTTTATTACTCCGTTCACTTATGACGCGGATGAGCTTGGTGGCAAGGATCTTGATTCGCTCCTCTTGTTTCTTCAACTGCTTTTTTAAGACAATGTTCTCCTCACTGATTTGCACGAATCTGCGGGGCATTTTCACTTCCTCAGAGATTAGCCCACGATCGGGTGGTGAATTGGATCGAGTCATTGTAACGTTCTTTCGAGGCTGGGGTTGAGAAACAACTTTCACTTTTGATGATGACCGTCCATTTCGATCATCTTGTAGGGGCTCTTCCTCTTGATCTTTCTCACCGTCCTCCGCACTCTCCTCTGTTGGGGTTGATAAGCGCTCCTCCTCACCACTGTTGCTCATCATACTGAAATGAAAATAATTTTAATTAGTACATAGATGAAACAAACGTGTCTGAATTTAGTTTGTAACTAT
Organism: Pseudosinella alba; assembly: GCA_034700485.1. Taxonomy (NCBI): domain Eukaryota; kingdom Metazoa; phylum Arthropoda; class Collembola; order Entomobryomorpha; family Entomobryidae; genus Pseudosinella; species Pseudosinella alba. The sequence continues at coordinate 64,172 of JAQIXQ010000043.1, forward strand.
TTTGAATACTAATTAGCTTACCAATGAAATCCTTTCAGTAATTTGCCTTGGTACAACACGATCCAAAACCGTTTTCAAAACCATATCAGCCAATACAAAATGCTCCAGTAGTTCCCATTTAACTTTAACTTGCTTATAAAAACGTTTGTTGCTGTCTACTCCTGATTAGAGCTGTTGCTGACTCTTCCTTTTGCTTTCTCTACATCATCTCAATACACCAGCGTGGCTACATATTATACCCATTATATTACATGATCATCATAAATAATAATATTATTGCTAAATAGTACACTTCTTATATGGGACATTTTAATACAGTGAAAGTGGCAAGATGCAGAAATGCCCACAAGCTCCGTGCAATATTAATGCCTAACTTCATGGTGATACGGGTAGTCCTTAGCAACTGGAGGCAAACAATGAGTTAACTTTTAGCATACGTTGACTCACCCTCGTCACTCAAGAGCAGTGTGGCAGGAACAGTAACAGCCCTAGTCCACCCACGTATTAGGCCATTAGGGTAACCGAGAAAGGGTTCGAAGAAAGTTGATGTGGAGGCTGATGTCTTGTGATACTATTTACTTATTTCACGCTAGTGTCATGCAAAGAAAATGTATGAAATTATAATTTGATAACTTTTTAATAAAATATTTTATTAAAATAATAATTTATGAAAATTCGAATAATAATCTTTACATATTTTTTCTTAATTATCTCTTGCCGCGGAGTAATTGTAAGGCTAGATCTTCCATGAGATCCTCATCCAATGCTTCATTAGCTTTAACTTTACGCTTGGATAAGCCCTTTTTACTATCCTTGCTAAGCATCTTCTTGGGTGGGGGTGGTTCATCATCGCTGCTTTCACTGTCAGTATTCACCACTTCCCTTTGTCTCTTATTGCCCCGGGAATGGAAATTGTCTTCATCGTCGTCGGAAAAGTCTTCCGATTCTGGCTCTGATTCATCGTCATCATCATCATTCTCCATATTGTCATTGTCTGATTCGTTTCCGCTTCCAGGACCATAAATTTTATCAGGATCCGGAAGCCAGCTCAGGTCTGGTTGATATTCGCCTTCTGATTCGTCAGAATCCATCGTCTTCAAGGTAGGACCGTCGGCGTCGTCATCTTCGTCAGCCGCTTCTTCTTCATCCCCTTCCTTTTTCCCTTTCCTTGCTAACTTGGCCTTTTTTCGTTCCTCCCTAACAAAACGACAAAACATTATTCAGTATTATTTAGCGCTATTTTACACAAAAACAAACAAAAAATGTATTTTTGAAAATGAAAAATATTTACCTGTGCTTGGCCTTTACTCTCAGCCTGAACAATTGCTTATCAAACTGATCCTCTTCCTTCAACGCTAACTTAGCCTTTTCCACATCAATGCCTGGCGCATCTTCCATTTCATAATTCTTAGCCAGCTCTGAGCGTTTATCTCTTCTGGCGTCTGGAACAGCTTCTCCCTCATCATCAAATACGACCTTCTTGTTGATTTGAATTTTCTTCTTGATCAATTTCTTTGCGACTGATGCTTTGGTCTTGACCTTCTTTCCTTTTTTGTTAAGATGATCCTCACCCAAGTCGAGAATAAATTCATCGTCCTCCTCCTCGTTATCATCAAGTTGTGCGGGTTTCTTCGCAGCAAAAAGCGTATCCACATCGTCGTCGTCGTCAACTATTTGAAATGAAATGGAATGACATCGAATTAAAATTAAGCTCTAACTTCACAGGATCTCAATCTCAATTCAGTCGTTTACTACACTCAACCGACTAAACTACAATAAACTAGACAATTAAAACGTACCTGTATTAAAGTCAAATGTTGCGGAACCTTTCGTTGGCTCAATAACTTTCTCGGAATGATCGTGTTCGTCATCACTTTCCGTATCCCCTCCAGAATCTTTGCCAGCGCCAGTCTCGAACGCACCTCGTTTTTGAAGAAATCTGACACGCGGAGCAACGGCAAGACCCAGAGACCTGTAAAGTCATTAATGTCATATATAAGTTTACTATAATTTGAGACGCCAATAGTTTAAAAAAAGTTAAATATGTAATTTTAAATTCCAAAAGTTCACAAAAAACTTGCATACCTTGCAAAACTGGGAAGGTCCAGCTGAGTTACATCAAATACTTCCTTATTTTTCATCAGGAATACTGATTTCAAATATGACTTAAATGCTCGTTGTGCACATTCCTTCAAAGTTAAATCTCTGGCAAGTAAAGACTCAAATTTTCGAGTTACCGACATCATTTTTCGTCTATCTACTTCGATTTTTTCAATGGGGATTTGTCGCTTCTTCAGTTGTGATAGCATTGCCTCCTCTTCTGACGGGAGTACAACCAACAGCGCTTCCCCTTGCTTATTGAATCTAGCAGTTCTACCAGCTCGATGAATATATGTGGTCGAGTCTTCCGGGCAATCTAATTGTAAGACCCAATCCACTGATGGGAAATCTGTCGTTAAAAATAGTAAAGTTAATATCTTCAATAATATGAGTTACTTTTATACTAAACTTTTATGTGACGAGAGTAACTTACCCAAACCCCTAGCAGCGATATCGGTAGCAAATAGACAAACAGCTTGCTTTTTACAGAACTCATCATATACTTCCATTCGCTTCATCTGGTGCATTGACCCATGTAGAGCTAATAAGCTTATTCCAGGTCTCATTCGACAAAAAAGCATATTTACGAATCTAACCTGTAACAAAATTTTAAAGTTTATCATTCATTAGCAATCATCAACCAACAACTTTAGCTAAGAATATTATAATATTATATTATATTGTAAATTCAATAAGTAGCTAAAAGTTATGAATAAAATTATAGCAAATCGCGTACCTGCTTACAACTGGACATAAAAACCATGATCTTCGACTTTCTATTATGTTTCAAGAAAGACCACAACATATCCAATTTTGTTTCTAACGGACAAACTACATAACTTTGCTGTAGTGCCTCTGGTGTTGCAAACTCGGCATTTTCATGAACAGAGACGTACACCGGCGATTGTAAACTTAATCGAGCTAAATCTTTTACGGATCTGTAAATCAAAAAAAAATACAAAAAGTTTAAATTAAAGATGTACTTATCTCTATCATTTTCAAGTTGAAAATGATAGAGATTGAAAATTTCAACAAACAATCATCAGTATCAACAAATCAAAACTAAACCTTATATAAATTGGCAATTACTTTGTTTGGGTAGCAGAGTACAGAAGTGTTTGCCTTTCCTGTGGCAAGTGCTCTAGAATAGCGTTCATGTCTTTTTGAAATCCCATATCCAGGCAGCGATCAGCCTCATCGAGAACAAGAATCTAGAAAAATTCGGAATTGACATTAGCTTCAAACCTGCATCCAAATACCACCACTAAAACAATTGTCAATTTTAAGACACCATAATAGTTTTAAAATTATGCACCTACCTGCAAATTTGAGGTATCAAATGACGAATTTTCATCCATGTGCTGCAACAACCTTCCAGGAGTGCAAATTATGATATTTAGCTGATCCATCCTTTTCCTTTCAAACTTAAGATCCTTCCCACCGATGATAAGGCCAGCCGAAAACTCGTGATATCTTCCAATCTTCCTCAGGGTTCCAAAAATTTGGTAGGCTAACTCCCTCGTGGGGGTGATGACCACTGCTCCAAGACCATCCGTGTGGGACCAAAGGCTGCGATATAGTTTTTCGAGAACCTGCAAGTCAGTAAATGTGAAATGGTTAAAAAAAACAACATGATAAGCATAAGCGACAAGTCTGCTTCATCTATCGACAGAACCAATTAATTTACCGGAATTATAAATGCCAACGTCTTCCCACTTCCTGTCTTGGCAGCTCCAAGAATGTCCAGTCCTTGAAGGGCTAACCCAATCGATTCCCTTTGGATTTCCGTCGGGACCTCATATTCCGAATCTCTCAGCCCATTCAACGTATTTTTGGATAAGGGGAGGTCCTTGAAATTCTTGATAAGACTGGAGTCCACGGCCCCTTGCAACTAAAATAAATACAGGAACAAAATTTAAATTAGCAACAAGCAAGATAACATACCAAAGAAAGATAACCACTAATTTGTAATTAGCTAATTAAGTTAATCATGTCATTATTTACCTTTTCAATCCGCCCATTCAACCAATTAATCTCCTTCCTCTCCTCCTGGGACTTCTTGCTCTTGGGATTAAACTGGATCTCAACCTTCCGGTTCTTCTTACCCTTGTCAAACCTATCCCTCCCCTTGCCCCCCTTCCTCCCGCCTCCTCCCCCACCATCGCCACCTCCTCCCCCACCATCGCCACCTCCTCCAAGACCTCCATCGGCTCCATCAAGTAACCTTGGCCTGGGTGGTTGTGGCCCTGACTCCTCTATCCCTTTCCCCTCCTTCTGCTCCCGTTCATCCAAAGGTATCCTTGGCCCCAGTGGGATGTCATTGGCGTTTCCGAACCTATCCCCCTTCGAGGAGTTGAAGTTTTTGCTGGACTTCCTCCCTCCGCCACCTCCCCTCCCCTTGCCCCCACTCCCACGCTTCCCCCGTCTGGGGTTGTGTCGTTTGTTCGTGTCAGCGCCCATTCTAATAATGTCTTCAATTTAATTAATTGCACAATTAGTTAAATGTCCTTCCAAACTTCACTTCACTTCCGAACTAAACTGACATGACTTGAGTAACAAAAGCAAAACAAATCACATTCGATCAGCTCATTTCATTTCATTTCATTTCACAACTTCTCTCTCCGCACATGTCACAAAACAAACTAAAAAAGCACCCAAGCCATGTGTGAGCTCTCACTCTGCCCCAGCCCAATGCACTTTGCTTGGCAGTCTCTCTCAGCTCATTCCTCTCTGCATCTGTGCATGTGATAGCAATTCAAAATCGGCGGGCAAGCAAGCCCACTCGATGACTCTATCTGAATGAATACATATGGCCATATAGACATATAGCCGCAGAGGTAAATGCACTCATCTCATATGAATAGGCCATTTCACTCATTCACTCACTCCATTCTTTCGATCTGTCTATCTGTCTCTTTTTTTTGGGTGCCGCCGGTTCATTTTTCATCAAAAGCTGTTACAAAACTGTTGAAAAAAGTGGAAGTTTGAATTAATTAACTAATTAATTATTTAAAGTTTGATTGGAAAATTACGGAGGAAGGAGGAGCAATTAACAGGATTTGTGCCGTCAGTATTAACCCTGGATTCAACCTGGAAGGGAAGCTTATTCAACACAAGATTTAAGAAAGAAAAGGTAAAAAAAAAAATATTAAATTGTAAATTATTAAATTAAAGAAGTAATTAGGGGTGGCGGATATATTTTTGACGTGACCTTTGTCCTTTGTTATGTTGATATTGATTTGGGCAGGCTGTAATTAATTATGCCAGTAAAATGATTAGCATCAAGCGTGAAGTTGACATGTGACATGTGAAGGCAGTTGAGGAGGTTGTGGATGATGTTTAATTTTAATTATTTTTAATTATTTCCAGATTAACCTAACTTATACTTCAACATGGAAGCCGAGTTGACCTCCTTCATAGCCTGCTCCCCCCAGGAGCAGTGCCAAGAGCTGCGTGAGTACATGAATGAGTTGGGGGCGGAGATCTCCACCCAGCCCAGTCCCAAGGGGATGGAGGATGACCTCCACAAGATCATCGGGGTCTGTGACATCTGCTTCCAGAAGGGGACGGAGGCTGACATTGAGTCAGTATTAAATGGGATAGTCTCCGTGGTCATCATCGCGGACTCGGCTGCGTCCGACGGGCTAGTCCTAGCCTTCTGTGAGAAGTTGACCACTGCTTGGGAGCCGGAAGTGAAGCATGGGCTGATTGCTTTGAAGGTCTTGAGGTTGCTCTTCTACTCCCTGAATGAGTTCTCCCAGATGAGATATCACGTCTATTACTACATGGTGGAGGTGGCTGGGAAGGTGGGCCAGATGCAGTCCGTCTTCAGCAACACCCAGACGTTGAAGAAGACCTTCAGTGCGAGGCCTCCAACTTCTGAGCAGTTACAGGTAAAAAAAATTGAATACTTAACGAATGATTAGATTTAGATTGATTAAAATTACATGAAGTCGTATTTTATTTTGAATATCGTTTGTTTGGCCTGAATGATTTACAGAAACTGTACCGGCTTCTCCACATGAGCCTGATGAACTGCAAGATGAGTGACGACGCCTACAAAGTCATGCTCGACTTGCTTGCTACTTACACGATGGAGAATGCCAGTCAGGCCCGTGAGGACGCCCAACGCTGCATCGTGGCGTCACTGGCTGATCCCAACATTTATATTTTTGATCATTTGCTGCCATTAAAACCGGTGAAATTTTTGGAAGGTAACTTTTAAAAATCTAATTCGAATTGTTAATTTAAGCTAATTTTAATTTTGACAGAGGCTCGAGAATATTTATTGACTAAATTGGCTTTATTTTTAATTGTATTTATTTGTATTTGATCATTCTAGGAAACCCAATCCATGACTTGCTCATGTGCGCTGTTTACGACGGCCTGGCGGAATACCTCAAGTTCTACTCAGGGCACAAGGAGTTCATGCAGAAAATGAATCTGGATCACAATCAAATGATGAAGAAGATGCGAATCCTCACCCTGATCAGCATGGCGGAAAAGCTCCCTGAAGTTAGCTTCCAACAAATCGAAAAAGAGCTCCAACTGGAATCCAACGAGGTTGAAAAGTTCATCATTGACTCCTTGAAGACCAAGCTGCTAACGGCAAGGATTGATCAAGCCAACAGGAAACTGACGGTCCAGTCCGCTGTCAAGAGGGCCTTGTCCAAAGCCCACTGGGTACAAATCCGGGACACTCTAATCCAGTGGAAGACCAGCATGCATGGAATGAAGGAGAATCTTCAGGAACTGGAACAGCCCATGTAAATAAATACGGAAGAAGATTATTATTATTATACCTAGGATGGCCATGGGCTAGGAGGAGGGGCACTATATATTAATTTGTACTTTTCTTAATGTCAATATAAATACATAAAAAATGGGAAAATCTAATTATCTAGATTTAAAAAGTTTAATCAAAGTGTGCGATTATTTTTTTCGTAATAATTAAGATGCAAGGTTAATGTTAAGATGCGTAATTGTGTAACTGCTAAATTAATGTACATGTTGGTAAGTTAGAAAAAGATCTTAGCATATATGATTGTTTCAATGTTTCGACATGTTCATGTAATAAAAAAATCGAGTTACAGCAACTCAACAAGAAAAAGAATATTGTATGCATTTTTTATTTCTAGCTAGGTATATCATATTGCAAAAAATTAGAAATAGTAAATATAAAAGATAATTTAAGTGAGATATAATAATATTATAAAACTTAACAGTTATAAATAGTTATACATAAATAATTTTTGCTCATCTTGAGACACAATGGCAATATGTATCTGATCTCTGGAAAACTTGTTATTTAATGCTTCTGCTCAACTTTGTAAATAACATTACTGCCCTTTGGATTTGAGCATTGATGCTCCCCTCAGTCGGCGTCCTCCCGTGGTGTCGAGCCACCAATTCTTTAAATGCGGCTGAGCCCATAAATTTTGTTGTCATTTCCTCCCGAGTTGTTAGCACATCCGCTATCTTCTCATGTCTAACGAAATCTTCGAACACGCCATGGTCAGTGGGTGTATACGGATACAGAGCTCTTTTTTGCTTCGGCCCAACTAGCGGAGCTGGAACTGGAATAGAATCGGGATCAATCAGTTTGACAAATTGGCGATGGAACACCCATTGCTTGGGATGGGCGGAGCATGCCAAGTCCCGACAGGTCGCGTGGTCCAATTCCCCGTCTTTGGTGAGGACACCGAAGACAAAGCCATCCGCGCCACTTTCCTTCAACTGCTCGATATCACTCTGGAAAGAAAAAATGGAGCTCATGAAGAACGTTCAACGTTTTAAGTTATTTAAATCTTTTAACTAAATATTGCCAGTAACCAGCTACAGTTAAGTTGGTCATTTACCTTCATGATGTCGATTTCATCTTCACTATAGACAAAGTCCCCACTCCGAGGACGAATCATGACAAAGACGGTGATCTCCGGGAAGCGCTCTTTGACCTTACGTAGGAAGCCCCCACTGGGAGTTACTCCTCCTTCCTTGAGAGATGAGCAGAGTTGGATCCTAGAAGTCAAAGTTATACATGATATATTTTTGAATGACTTCAGGAACGACTAGGTAAACTTAACAAATTAAGAACAAACTTCACGAGGGAATTTTTTTAACCTTTTAGCACCACGCTTAACAGCTTCCGCGGCAGATCCCAAAGTTTCCACTTCCTCCACGGGTGGATTACGACGAGCAGGATATGGCACACGCTTTTCCTTCGGTTGCTGGACATGGTCATCGTTTGTCAACGGTTTCGGTACTTCCGGGACATGGTCATCGTTGGTCACCGGTTCCGGTGCTTCCGGGACATGGTCATCGTTGGTCACCGGTTCCGGTACTTCCGGGACATGGTCATCGTTGGTCGACGGTTCCAGTACTTCTTCTGGTTCTGACAGTACCGGTTTGACGATCGTGACTACTCCATCCCGATCAGTGTAGACAATCCATCCATTGGGCCTAATCGTAGTTTGGCTTCTCCTCCTGGGATTGGGAGATGGAAGAGCATTGGACATGTCAGACCAAGAAGAGTCAGAATCCATATCTGCTTACTTTCCCTCCGACCCCTGTTTGAAAACTTTCTTCAAATTAAATTAATTACAATTAACACATTTACCGTTTTTATAATCCAGTCAGAAAGTTGGACTTTCTTCACTTGTTCTTCCCATGAACTATCTCTCCCTATCTATCCACCATCCAACCAAATGACATGAACATAAATGGAATTGATGACTGACGAGCAGCAAAAGCTTGTTTTAACTGTCAAAACTCTAAAGTGCCTACACTTTCCTTGATTAAGTCTATTTTATGGTTGTGGGATTATGTACCAACTACAAACTATACAAAGTAGATCCAATTATGCAAATGAATTAGCAACGGCATAGGACAAGCTGAATTAAAAGGTGCAAAGTATTATGTAGATACGATAGAAAAGATCTTACTTACGATTAGCCTATCTGATAATATAATTGTTTCAATGCGTCGACATGTTCATGTAAAAAAAATCTAGTTAAAGCAACTCAACAAGAAAAACAATCTACAATTATTCTCGACCGTGTACAATTTTATTTCTAACTATATCTTAATGCAAATTACATTTAGTCAATACAAAAGATAATATATAAATGAGATATATTATAAAACTTAACATTACAATCTTATTCCGTTCCGACAATGAGTACCATATATCATATCATATTTAAGACTTAACTGTAAATATTCAAGAAGTGAAGCAGGCAATTCAATGGCAATAGGCATCCGATCTGACCGACCCGACCCGATTCTGGCGCTAGTTTAGTTGTACTCTTTTGTTTGAACATCGATGACATCTCGTTAATCTTATTAATTAATTAATACATATGGATATTACGTAGCATTTCGATTTCTAAACATCTTATTAAAATAAACAACTGGTTTGTCGATTTCCTTACGATTACATTATTACATAGCTTGCTTTGAAATACGTATAAACTTCCAGATACATATTCATTAGAATTTGTAGATTAAGTAAATTGAACTACTCCTGGACTTAACCTATCTGGCTGATTGAAAATAACTTACAATTACAGTGGTTTGTAACTTTCATCGGGATTTAGAATTAGGGAATGAGCATATGCATACAAACATCGATACATACACAAACAGATAATATGTTATTGGTAGAGGCTTAAAATCACAGCCAAAACACCTTGAGATTAACATAACAGAAGACTTAAAATTAAACGACTAGGCAAACCAAACCTAAATCAAAATTAAAGTAAATGATAAGGGAAGATACGAACAATTTAAGAGAAAACGAAGAAATTCCCGTCGTAGGTATCTACATAAGTCAAGTCTAATTAATTGAACATGCCTGGCGAGCTTTCGAATCATTTCTTTACAGGCATGTTTTTAGCGTTTCGCGAGTTTAACAATCTGGGCAACTATTGCGGAATCCGTTACTTTGATCACAGAATCGTCTGTAACACCCATGGCCACCAGGGATGTCTTGGATCCACCACGTCTGGTTGATTTACCCCTACTGGTAGATGGAGGAGTTTGATCTTGATCAGCCATCAGAGATGACATTTGGACAACTTTGCTTGCAGATCCGTGTACTTCATGGACACCAGTCTTCTTCACTATTTCAGCAACGTTCTTCTCGTTGATCCCAGATCCGGCCATAATCAAAATGCGGTTGTTTGCAGCCTCCACAAGACGCTTCAGGGTGGGGATGCCTTCTTTCGCTGTGTCCTTTAGGCCGCTTGTGAGGATCCGTGCGAAGCCAATACGAACGATGGTCTCCAGGGCAGGAATGGGATCGGTGACTCTGTCAAAGGCTCGGTGGAAGGTGCACTCACTGGGAAAGGCTAAGTATGCTAATTCCTCGCTGGCTGGCTCGTTCACTTCATGTTCTCTGGTAAGGACACCGAAGACAAAGCCATCTGCGCCACTTTCCTTCAACTGCTCAATATCACTCTGGAAAGGAAATAAAAAATTAAAACGAGCAGTCGCGGATGACGAATGTTATAACTAAATAATAAATACATAAATGGTAGCCAGCTACAGTTAAGTTAGTCATTTACCTTCATGATGTCAAGTTCATCCTTGCTGTAGACAAAATCACCACCTCGAGGACGAATCATAGCAAAGACTGGGATAGTCGGGAAACGCTCTTTGACTTTACGTAGAAAGCCGCTGCTGGGAGTTAGTCCTCCTTCCAGTAAAGATGAGCAGAGTTCGATTCTGGAAGTCAAAATGAAGAAAAAAATACATTTTAGAATAATGATAATAATTCAAGAACAAAAATATAACTTGACATTAAGTACAATTTCATTTTTTTTACCTTCCAGCACCACCCTTAACAGCTTCCTCCGCAGATCGGAAATTATCAATGCATACTTCCACCAAAAGAGTGTTGCGAGCAGCAGCTTCCACGATTTCCTTCTGTAGTCGCTGGACATCATCCGGCGTCAACCGTTCCATTAACACGACCGAGGGTTTGAGGATCGTCCTTTTCTCATCTCGATCAGTGTAGAAAATCCAGCCATTGGACCCAGTGTTATATTGACCTGTCTTCTTGGGAAACTTAATAGCAGTGAATAGGTCCGACCCAGAGTCAGAATCCAGCTGTTCCCGCCCCTGCTTCACAACTTCCTTGCGTTCAACTCTCTTGGAAGACCTCCCCCTAGCCCTATCACTGTTTCTTCCAGTACCACTACGCCCACCCTTCCCCCTCCCTCCCCCAATAAGTTCTTCCTGAGGGGACTTCTTCCCCTTGTCAAACCCAAATCTGGCGATCTTCCTCGTTTGGCGTCCACTCCTGGTAGTGCTGCTCTTGTTCAAAATTGATGATTCTTCATCTTCTTCATCATCTTCGCTATCACTCATCTTCCGCTTCCCCCCGGAGCTGACATCACTGGACTTGGACGGGGTCTGGGCCGCCGGGACGTTCAATCTTCCCCGGGTTTGCCTAGGTGGAGATGATACAGGAGGAGCCCTCTGGGGAGATTCCTTCCGTTCCGGTTCTGGAGACTCCCTGGGCACTGAAATCCTCTTCTTTGAATCCAACGCGACCTTCGGGATGGACGGCAATGATAGTCGAACAACTGCTGAGGATGCTCTGGAATCCGGGGTGCTGGGTCTGGAGGATTTTGCCCCCTCACTTTTTCGGTCCTCCTCCTCCTCCGCTACTTCTGGCTCATCTTTGGCAGCAGACTCTTCCGGTTCCGTGTCTTGGGTGCTGTCAGCACCCTTCTCCTTGTCACCATCTTCATCACTGTCCCCTTCCTCCTTTTTCGAAGCTGCTTCTGGAGCTGGCTGGGACTCCGACCCCAAGTTGTCCAACAGCTTCGGGATTTGGAGGCCCCCCACAAAGAACTCATCGAATTCGCAGGACTCATCGTCATACTTCAACTCCCCCGATGACCCCCCGCCTGTTGCTGACCTTCCAAGATTTGGGAAAATGATTTCCGGTGGGTGGAGATCCAAGCACATGGATGATGAGGAGACGGAAGGATTATTGGTCCCCTGTCCCTGCTGCAGAGATATGGTGGCCCCCGAGCTCCCAATGATCCCCCCATTTTCCACCGCGTCGAAGAAGTCCGGCTCCGGAAGGACTGGGTCCACGTCAGGCATGTCGAGTCCGAGTTCCTCCATCTTTAATTAGCCTTCAGCCGCCGCTCGTTCTCCTTCCGTAACTTGACTGTCACCTGCAAAGACAAATTAAAAGAGGAAAATGTTATTAAAATTAAAGAATGATTATAGCACCTTTCACACATCCGTAATTAACATTTAATTACAAATTATCAACTAGATTCAAGGATGGAAAGCACAAGACCCAATTTTTTTTGGCATGACCTGTGACCAATATACTCATATTTAAACCCTTTTAAATACCTTGAAAATTAGATAATTTAAATTAAACAAATGATTAAACAAGTCAATTAAAACTTACCTTTTTAAAACTCTCAAATCCAATCAGATCTTCACTTCTTCCCCATCCAAATGACATGGACATAAATGACAATTGACGAGTAAAATCCGACTAGATTTAACTGATTAAATTAACTCTTAATTGCTTGATTGATTTAATGACTCTGGCTCTGGTTCAATTGTTGTTAATTTAATTTACGATTAGGTATTAATAATTGAAACAAAAGAAAATCCCTTTTTGTTCTTGACTTCACTTCCAAAAAGTTAAATGCTGCTGGGCTGAAAGCTGAAAGTTAAATGCTCTCTTTTGTCCTTAGCCTGGCCTAGCGTTTTCAACGGTCAAAAAGTTTAAATGCACTTGGGAATGAGTTTACCTTTATTTTACAAACCACGAAAGCACTCAAGTCAAAGAAGATCACTTCTCTCTCAGCCCATTTTACACTTTACATAAAGTGCAAGTGCAAGCAAAAGATAAGGAATGGAATGGAAAAGAAGAAAAGAAGAAGACGACACGAATCGCTAACTCGTCAAATGGATTTGGAATTTGGAATGGAAAATGGAATGGAATTCTATTCAACGAGAAAATCGCAGTGCAAAATGCATTCAAAAAGCATCACAAAAATGTGTTTGTGTTCATGTGTCATGTGTTGAGCTCTGCAAAAGTAACCTAAAAAGATTTTGTGATATTTTCGTGCACTTTTGAACGAAGCACGTTGCCGCGGGTTGAGTCGGAGGCAGAGGCTCATTTTCTTTTCCCTATGTGAAAACAAAGTCAAAGTGCTGTCATATTTCACATCACATCACGAGCGTAGCATTTTCCTTTTTGCGTTTAGCGTCCTGTCTTCGTGTGTGGGCACCTTTTCATTCAACAATTTCATTTTTCATTTCGTTTCGGGCCCAATTTTCATGCAATTATGCAAATGAGATATTACGAGAAAATGAAAACTGGACAGGTTTGAACAAGAAGAAAAAGGCGTTTTTTTTTCCTTTTTGCGTTTTCTTTTTAGCGTTCTTCTCACTCTGCTCACGTCGATAGAATCTTCCTCTTTGACTTGAGTTGAAAGCAAGACAGGAAAATTTGAAAAAAAAATGCAAATGAGCTAATTTTATGTCGATGCGATGATGATAACCGGAGTAAATATGCAAATGAGGAAGAAGCAAGAAGATTGCATTGCCGACAAAAATCAAGCGATTGTATCTACATATTTTGCACTACATATTGCAGCACTTTTGGTGCATTATCATTTCAATGAAAATGACAAATCAGTCGGTTTTTCATTCCATTTCACGCATGAATTCATTCATACGATTCACCCTAGTAGTGGTCCACTACCACCGCCGTAACTCACCCCGCTTGAAGTAATTTAATGTATAGTTAAGTGTGGACCACCCACGTCATACTCATATCATATTGCATCATCTCATTACTTCCTTCCTATCCATGCTTTCTCCCTCACTTTCATTGTTAATTGTAGATACTTTCAACCATTCCATTTCAACCCTTTCACCATTTCCAAAGGAAATCCTCCACAATGATGCCGATGCGATGTCGATAAATCGGGAAAATGCATACATGACCAGATGGAGGGAAAGCAGCCTGATTGAGCGTCAACTTTCTCCTCCAGCATCCTCCATGTTTCCTCCATGTTTCCTCCAAACCTCCCCCTCCCAAAATTATTTAGCTGGAATATGTTTACATTTCCTCCAACCAAGCCCAAGTCCCTTTTACTTCCCACTTTACTTTCCATTTGATCCAAATGTGTTCCATGCTGGGAGAGATCTACTTGCTTGGAATACACATCTGCTCCAACTCCTCCAAAAACCCTCCATCAACTCCTCCATACAACATGAACATGCTCATGTTTTTTTTTTTTTGATTCTCACATGAAATGAAATCATGTTCCAACATGTTTCAAAAGGGGAAACAACTTTTTTTCTGGGGAGAAGTGATCATCTCTTCACTCTACTCCCGTTCCCGTTTCCCGTTGTTGGAAGTTCCAAAATTGGAACACGGGAAATGGAACAAAGCCTGGCGTCAACCCACCCATCCATCTCAGTGCACTGGGAGAAAGCAAGCTGAACGCATATAGCCTGGTTCACTTCCCAGGTTATTCATTTATGTATTCCAATTCCAAACCCTTTTGGAATAGTTTGGAACACTTTGGAACAATCTAAATAAGTACATGGTTAAAATGTTTACGTATTTTTCGGAGCTATAAAATTAAAAGGTGTCACGTAACAAGACTTTTAAGAGTTTTAATGGAAGGTGAAGGTCAGTCAAGAAAATAGCATATTGTGTCATTTTAAGTATTTTGTATATTATTACGTAATAAAAGGTCAAATTATTTAAAATAATTGTTAATCCAAAAGTTTTAAACTATTTTGACTAGGGGAAAAATTTATATCCGATATTTTCACTCCGGTTCCGGTTTCGACTGTTCCATGTTCGACCCTGCCGGATTCATTTAAGACTTTTAAAGAGTGAATTGGCTTAAAGTGCCCCAAACAAGCATATTAACGAAAACGTGACATGACATGGTTCATGTCGTGTTCCAATGACCAATGAACAAAAACAATTTATTTTACCCGTGTGACTATAATTATGTTACAACTTGTTGGGTGTAGTTATCACAAAACTGCTTACTTGACTAAAGAGTTTTTTAAAGTGTGATCGAGTGCGGAAAGTAATTACCTAACCAATACTATTTAGGTAATTCCCCGGGGACTAAAACATCAACGAAAAACGAAATGAACATTTATGTAAATATTTCCATAAAAATCCCGGATTAAGATTACTTGATGTAACAATACATTCAACATAACTTGGGTGAAATTATCGACACGAAATCTGCGAGTGTCAAAGTCAAAACAACCATGCCATGTTAATGTCGTCATTCCATTCATTCCATATTACACACCTTCCAAACAGTTCCAAACAGTTCCAAAGTACTAAATAAACCTGAGATTGAGATTTAAAGTGTGTTCCGTGAACCATTTCCATGCATATGTCAATATTACACAATATAACCGTTTTTGTGTTGACTTTTGGAAAACTTTTCGAGTTGTGAAATGAGAAATGGAAAGGAAACTACTTAAAATGATCGAGTAAAAATAGAACTGAAAATGCATATGTCGAGATTCGGGATGTGAGCCCCACTTATATTTCGGAAACAATCCACATGGCATGGGTGGGTGGCGAAATCTGATAAAAAAAAAACATATAACCTGCAATTTTCGTGACCTGTATCTACTTTTGCCAGGGGAAAAACTTTAGCCTAGCGCCAGCAGCGTTGGCATCAGCGTTATTATATGACCATGGAATATGGATTGAGTTGAGTTCCGGGGTTTTGGCCATTTTGGCATGGGCTTGACTTAACTTTGGGGAAAGAAAGGAAACAGCAGACTTTTTTCATCTGTGCGAATTGCGAAAATGACTGTTTCTGACTGCCACAGGCCATTATTGCAATGTTGCTTTTTATTACTTTCATAAATTTTTATCAGTGAAACACTTGTGACTTGGGTTGGGAGAGTTTTGAGTAAGTTGAGTTGTACTCTCCTCGGGTATGAATTTACGTAAGTAAACAGGGGAAAGTTATACCACAGTCCAAGTCAAGCCGTCGCTTTGCCATTTGCCATACGCTGCAGAACAGAATTGGACAGAACCACAGAAAAATGTGATTTTTTTCTAGCATTGTTAGATCCTTGAAAAGATTTACTCCGGCTTTTTTTATAATGTGCCGGATTTTTCTAAAAGTCTAAAAAAAAGTCTAAACTTTCCATTCCAAATTCCATACCAAACCAAAAATAGAGATAGACATTGGATAGACATATAGACATAGTCATGGTCATATCAATTTCTATTTCTACTAAAAAGGGGGATTTGGGGATGTTGATGGAAATGGGAGAACTGTAAAAGTATTTTATTCCCGGGGTGAAATGATGTTATCTGAA
>JAQIXQ010000044.1:0-80320 GCA_034700485.1 Pseudosinella alba
GAAAGGTTTCATGAAACCTTTCGAACCTGACAGATGCATAATGAAACGTTTAATTTGCGTATCATTGGAGACCTCTATTAGAAACATACCGGACACTGGATTGGAAGCTTAAAAGTATTAAGTTCATCGCAGGATGTTTTTAATTGACCGTCCAATCTGCAGTCTGCAGTTACCCTGGTTTCACCTAAACGTACTGTTGTGTTCTCAAAGAAATCATGGAACGGAATATCATTATCGTTATCACATTACTCCAAATATTCATCCAATTTAAGTGACTCCACTGTTGAAGGAGAGTCCAAAGCAACCTTTAAGCAACAAATTGGTGGGCATTTAGCTTAACTGGAATATGTTTAGATAAATTGGAGCCTCGCGTCCTCCACTCCATATCCTATACTCCATATCTCTTAATATTTTTCTCACCAGTATCCGAACTCGTTGATGGGGGTGGTTGTGGGGCTCCACCCCCAGGGGGAGGAAGTGGACCGTATGCCATGAGGGACTGAGGTGGACACTGGAATAATTAATAAGAATTTAGTCAAGTAAAATTACAGACTAGGGTTAAATGGTGTCTATGGTTATTTGCATACTTGAACAGGCTGCAACTGAGCAGGATTATCCTCTTGTTGGGGATGATTTAGATTAGGAGGGGGAAGCAACAACGATTCCCCCGGCATCCAGCCACACTGGGCCATTAGCAGTTGTTCCGACACGCGTCGCAGTTCCTCTTGCTGTTGCACAATTTGTCTTTGTAGCTCGGCATGCTTTTTCATGAGCTCTTCCTGAACGACGCATGGTGTCGATGATATTGCTGAAGGGTCTGAAGTAGAACATTCCATATTAATCATGATGACATTTATGACCATAATCAATGTTGTTAGATGCTTTACTTTACACATCATTTGAGAAAAATCTTACCCTGATCCATAGGCAACCCAATTGAAGGAGGCTCTGTGGTTTGAATAGGCCCCGGGAAGGTTATGGTCGGTGGCAAGGAATTATAAGTGACAGCAGGCAGGGTAACTGTCGCAGGTGGCACCATCCCAAAGCTTCTGTGATCAGGATCGGAAGGCGGACTCATCGTCGGCAAATGCTGTGGATGAACCACATGAGCTACATGAGGGTTGGAGGTCTCCGCAATGGTGGTATTTGTACTCAATGTTTTTGAACACATCATGCTCATCTCATTCGAGGAAGACGTAGGATTCTCTGCCCTACTCACACTGATCGATTGGGATGGCTGCTGGGGGAGTTGCATGGAGGTGGTCGTGGACAGGGGTTGTGGATGTGGCAAGATGGCCTGAGCGGATGAGGTAAGAGCTGATGCAAATTTTGGTGGCAGTTCTAGTTTCCTGAGATGGGAGCTCTTTTTGGAGCCAACAGAGCCGTAACTTAGACTTCCCTACAGAAATAGTCAAAATTAATATTAGCCTGACACAGATAAGCTTCTGCTTACAAAAAATCGGAACAAAAGCGTAAATACTTTTTTTTAAATTTAATAACTCACGTTTTTATGCCTGCTCGAGCTCCTCAGTGAAGGACTTCCCTTGGATGACTCTATTTTAGGATGCTTTGGCACAGAAGGTCCTAATCTTTGATTTGCTGGCGTCTCCTCAAACACGGTTGCTGGAACTTCTCCACGAAGCTCCTTCATCACGTCTGCGTAACTACTTTAGTAAAGAATCCACGGATGAAAATTAAAACCCTTGCCACAAATTCATTAAATAAAGTTGAACAATGATAATACAAGAATGCAGAATCTTTCAATTTACCTCACCACTCGATGCGTACACACAATAAATTCGGGTTTTGAATTCCACTGATGATATGTGATATAAAATCTAGTTTGTAGCCATATCCACTGCTGTCCTTTGGTAAGAAACCGGTAATAGCAGGAGGTTCCCTCACCTCGCTGCATTACTAGAAATTAAGAAAAAAATGAATTGATGCTTTTCCTTTTAAACGAGCCTCAATTTTGTTTTGAGAGATTTTTTTGGTTGCCTTTCCAAGTGGGTTCACTTACATGCTTCATGACAGATCGCAACCTTTTCCAGATCCTCCACATGATAATAATCATAACCGGAAGTCCCAAGAACTTCAAACGGCAAATATCCAATGATTGGAGGGGCTCGATGATCCAAAAACAAAAACTTCCATTCTAGGGAATGCCTCGAGGAAAATTCATTCTTTTCCGAGTCCACCACGACGGACATTTCCCGAAGCAAATCGCAAACCATCAGCCTCCCCGTCGCTATTAAAATACATCCACTGGAGGATGTGCTGTTGGATGACTGGCTATCCTCACCGGAACCTTTATCCGTGCCTGATTTAGTCCCACCTGGTCAAAATAAGAAAGAATGGAAGAAATCAGGACCCATGTCAAGTTTGCATGTATTTAGAAAATTTAATTTTGTAGAAAATTAATGGGCAAACAGATTACTTACAATCTGTGGGTGAGATCCACCGTTTAAAATAACCTACTAACTTCACCAGTTGGTACTTTTGTTCCTCTTCCCCCACTTCCACACCCCCCACGCGGAAGTTGACCACGATGGAAACCTGACCCTTGTATTTCTCCTCTGCAGGATTTGTCAGAATTCCGTAGAAATCATTTCTCTCGTCGGGTAATACATAGTCGTATATTGTGTTACTGCCGTTCACCAAGTCACTCTGTAATTTACGCAAGAATACAATTAGACTTACAATTAGACACATAAATTTAACATTTAAATGGCACTTTTCATAGAAAGTTTCTCACTTACACTCAAATAGCCCAACAGGGACGTTATACTTTCCGACAAATACAAGATTTTCCCAACGCTTGATATGACAATGATGAACCCGTCCAGAGCCTATACAAATATTTAACAATTAGCAAAGTCACAAGGGAGAATCACATTAGCAACTTATATTGCTTAATCTATTTTTTTCAACTTATTTGAGAATTTTACCTCCAACATCAAATGAGTAAACTCCTCGTTTGACAAGAATGAGGGTTTCCAGTCCTCCTGAGTTTCTTGAACTTGTGATTGCACAGCCAGTTCTACAAATGACCATATATACCCGGATATTATTCATAAACTGTAAGTAACTGTTTCGGTTAAAGAGATATGCCCTCAGGTAGTAAGGTAGAAATTGACTTTAAAGTTTAAAGCAATTAGATGTGCAATTGATAGCATCGCAATCTCACCATTATGTGCTTTGAGGAACGCGATGGTAGCCTTCAAGACTGTGGACTTATCCATCTTCCTAGGCGATGTGGACACCATGGAGCATAGCTCATTGATAAGGACATTAAACTGATCCCTCCGCTTCTTTTCCGAGAGATTCCTGGATCTCCTTTTAGACTCGTCCCTGTCATCCCCTCCATCCTCGGTGGTGTCTCCATCCCTTAGAAAAAAATAGTCAGGCAACTTTCTTACAAAATTCGCCCCCTGTCATCATCCATTCACCTTAACAATGCCATGCAACAATGAGAAAACACAACCAAACAAGACCTTCAGCCTTTTTGGAACTTACATGGATCTTCTTGAGGCTGATGACTCGGAATGCTTGGTGCTCCCGTAGCTCATTTTTGCAGTCAATTAATGAGTTTTACTTCTTTTCTTCGTGTTATTTACGATGAGTATAAATAACGGCAAGTTACTGACGCTTTCGTTATAGCAGAATATGTTACATTATTAGTATTACTAATTGTCCCAATGTTCCGTACAGATATCACTGGCCCCGGTAAGGTCCTCTCCCAATTTTATGATAATTTAACGTTTCGAAAAAGTTACTGATTGTGAGTTGGTCTGTTCGCAAATAGCTTAAATTAAATTACAGTTATACTATATTTAATTTTGTCTACTTTACATTATATTGAAGTTGAACTATATAAGATGGAATGAATCAAGAAGAGATATTGACTAATATAAACATTTGGCACGAGATTTTACTGCTGCTCAACTTTCTCAAAATTACACCCATTCCTAAATATGTACAGTTGTATCAAATTACAAAAAGTAATCAATCAACTATATTTACATTTTACAATCATTTCAGTATTTATGGCTTAACTGGTCAGAATTTTTGATTTGGTCAGATCCAAAGTAAATACATACTCCATCTATTTGTATATATAAAATTTCCCTTTATCATTTTCTTTTTTCCGTTCTACTTCTCAGGTCACTTATCCAGTTATCTTATAATGATCCCAATCCATTTTTAATTTAACACCCTTCATATTCCAATCAGTGTCAAATAAAAATAATGCTTAATCAATAATCGTATATAATTTGTATGCTAAAATTCATTAACACAGTTTCCATTTATATATAAAGGTTTAAAATTTACTGCCTACGTTTAAATATAAAAATTTCAATATAGATTTTGCAAAATTGCTTCTTAAAAACATTCTAATCTGATTATCTCCAATTTATCCTAATTCAATGATATCAAAAGATATGACTGTGATTGTCCAAACTCCTGCAGTAAAGAATATACCGAAGAGTTTCTAATACTGAAATGCTCGATTATCGACATCCACTCAAGATTATTACATTATTTGTAATTGTAAATGTTTTATCACTTTCACCACACAACTTCCGGTTGAATAGTTGAAGCTCATGAACCATATTCTTAACTTAATGATTCATTCCCCTTCTTCTGGAAGAAAGAAGTTTAACTTGAGAGACTGATCAGCACCAAAAATAATTAGCAAAATAAAGTATTTTTCATTGGTTTTGTCGACTGCTTGGAGGATAAATATTAAAAGATGGTAATTAGATCCGCCCCATTCAAAATCTCCCAACCCGACCCTACGTAAACACTGCTACAGTTATTCTGTGTACACAGCACACAAAAATGTAAGCATGTAAGCATGCTTGACTACAGTTTCATTTGAAGTGGATGGAACACATTTCAAATTTGGAGTGGAGTTGGATATGATGATAAGTGGCAATTTATATAATTTTCATGATTACTCCATAGTCCATATTAACATGACTGACATGACTTGATCAAGAGTTCAGAAGATGTCTAGCTTCACTCACAAACGACAAGGGACAAAAATCACGACGCGAACGAGATTGGTATGAAGAATCGAATGGAGGAACCACAGCCAACTGACTGAAGTGAAATCAGTTCCTCCTCAAATTCTATTTCCGTTGTCATCCATCCTGCATAACTCTCTTTTGTGTATAATGAGTAGGGATTATTCTAATAAAAAATTAAATAGGAGGAAGTACTCTGGAGGGAGGGCTGATGTAGCTAGACGTGTGTCGTTATTTGGTGATATATGTGACGGTAGTCGATGATGTAACTCTGATGATGATGATGATGACGATGATGGAGGAGGGAAGAGAGGAACATCAGCGGAGTTGGAGTTACTGTTTGGTCCTTACTTGCACATGACATGACTATCGCCTCACAATCCCCGTTTTTATTTGCTTTCCCCCTTCTCCAGGCCAAGTATAAAACCAGGAAGCAGGCCCAACTCAAATGGTATGGAGTAGAAAGTGGAAGAAGAAAGTAGAAGCTTTCTTTTTTTCCCTGTTGGCATGGAACAGAGACACGCTCAGTTTGGGTCTGCTTTCCCTTCCCTCCATTCCCTCCATTCCATACCCCACTCTGTTCTCAATTCATGGAAGGAGGAAAAAGTGAAAGGAGGATGTGGAGGAATCATAAACGGAACAAGGTGAAAGCCAATATTGATGGGGGAATATAGGCAGGATATCAGAATAATAATATGTAATGTAGAATACGTCATACATGCTAGATGACTAGATGAGCTAAAATAATATAAATTATAATATGTAAGGGATCGCTCAAACGAGGGAAATTTTAGCCTGGGGAAAGCTTTGCAAATAGATTTGGAGGAAATAATTGGCAGATATACATTCAATTAGCACGACTAGAATATTAATCTTTCATTTAGATTTGCGACAAAATGACTAGGATGCAAATGGAATATTTTTAACTAGAACATTCCACATAAAAAAGTCCCATCCGGTTGCACGTCACCCCGGAAAATGGAATGTTTCATCTAGATCTAAACAGTTGTAGTTAATACATACAGAAGAAATTTATTTATTTATCTAATCCAATCTTAAGCTCAAAATCCCAAGTTCTGGTTGTCTTTAATATATTTAGCCAAATAGCATATTTCGTAATTTGAAAGATTAATGACAAGTACATAAAGCTCTTGAGCTAAATAAATATGCGTAGGTACATATATATTTATATTAATTCGACAGAGATCATTTTCCTAGATTAATGTCTGTCGTAAAATATGTATCTCAATTTTTCATCTTCTCATCAAATATGCCGACAAAATGGATAGATGCTTCCAGAAACATTTTTTCAATAATCTCATGTCATTGTCAGTGCACTATGTGATGTGGTATATGTAGTCCCAGGGAATTAATTCAAGATTGGGATCAGTAATCATTATATATTTTTCTACTTGTAGACCCAATATAACCTAAATAACCCCTAATAAAAATATTTTATTTGAGTATTTCCTTAGTCTGCGATCGACACGTGTAGGAGCAAAATTTAAATACTTTTAGAATTGTCAATGTCATTTCCTAGAAACGAGCGGAAAAAGTTGAAGAATGTTCAAGGGTTGTGGTGGAGCTGTTTGACGGAACTGGATGAGCTCGGTCGGTGCATTTGCCATGCAATTAATACATTTCAAGTTAAGTAGTTTGCAGTTTCCTTCTGCTGTTCTGAGAAATAAATTTGAGTCCGATTTTCGAAACTGACAAGTGACAGCTTGGAAATAAGAAAATATGTTTGATCATTCCATTCAACCAACCAGCCAGCACTGAAGAATGTGAAATTGGACGCCGATAAAGAATTAAAATCATTTAGGCAAATCCCAATGAAAATTAGATCAAACGTTGGAAATGGTTGATAATTATTTTTTTAAAGCGTGAACTGTGCGAATATGGCATTACAATTATGGCTATCTAAACTAATGTTTAGTTTAGTAAATGCAATTAAACTATTCAAATCTATAACATCAATTGCATAATAATAATAATAATATCCACAATATTATACGCATTAACAATTCGAAACAATCATATTAATATCACAGCAATGCAAAGAAGAAGAAAATTTCATGCAATGAAAAAAGTAACTCAAAGAGTGCTTGATCTTTGATATTACGTCATATTATCCAAATCTGCACAATATCATCCCTTTCATCTTCATAGTTCATATCACCATAATCTCTCCCGTCGCATGAGGAATAATGGAATGACGATGTGTTGATTTGGTAGTCGATTTTTATGGATCGATATTCAGACAATTCTTTTCTAACTCCAAAATTCGTGAATCAGGAGTCAGGCTGTTTCTTGATAACTGATTCCTTCTGAATCCCTTCCAAATTTACTTTTTTTTTCGTGATTACGCAAAACATCCTTTCCTTGACTTTATTGGGTTCCCCCGTTACTGGGTACAAAGTATATATAGATACATGCTATATGGGACCGTGTCTATTCCACCAGACGCATTATCATTATTTTTTCTTTTCTTTTATCAAAAATCTCATATTCCGTATTAATATGTTCCAATATAAATAATATTATGCCTTTGATCAATCTATTCTGGTTCGGCTCAGTTTTCATTTCGTAAGTACGTAACGTATTATGAAAAATGAGAGGGATGAGGAATAGATGTACCAAGCCAAAAACCATGTAGGCAGAAGAAATTGCGTAGTTGGATAAGCCATTTTTAATTGATTCGGAAAATTCTTAATGATATGATATGATTCGCGATGATGATGGTAGTATGGATATGGATCCGATTGTAAATATAAATACTTTTTTGTTTATTCTTGGAGTCGAGCTTTCCTATCATTAAAATCATCCCACTATTTATTGAAGGATCGGAATTAAAATTAGTAACGGCAGAAGAGTAACAGGTCGATATAAAAAACGTACAGTTTGGGTTTGTTTGCATTTCTGTTTAAAACTACAGTTTTGGCTTATTGTTTGGTCAAATTTGTTGTTCATCTAAATTTAGTCAGCTACTGGTGGGTAGTATGTACTCTAATGGATTGGCTACTCCAGATATGATCATGATCCTAATCTGAATTCGTCGGCTGGTAACCAAGAACGCTTTCTGGATGCATCGAGACCGAAGCATGGAAACTGAATTTGGAAGTTGGAATAAAATATCCGGATTCCAGCATGGCATGTGACAGATACCCCGTTGTGACTATTTCTTTGATAAAAAAATATATCATATCAGAAATCCTTCCTTTTTTTAATGATGGGGCATTTGAGTTTGGATCGTGTATAAGTAGGTAGAGAGTTGTATCTATAAAATATAAAAAAGAAAGTTGTGATATGGTATGATATTTATGATTTGATCCATGCATGCACCTATTTTGATTTGATTTCATATTCAAAGCATTTTGGTCTAAATTCCGATAGACTCATTCTATTCTCCCTCCTACTATGTTTGTAGGCATGCAAAAAAAACGCAGGAACGTTTTTAGAAATGTAGCTTTTGGCTTGATGCTGATTTACGTATGGCATGCATGGCATGATTGCTCCTAAATTCCCCCGGATTCATACCCAAAACTTAATAATAGGAAAATCATGTTATTTATTTATTACATATTTATCTAGCTATCTTGTATTTATTACATATACTCCCAGCTTATTTATCAGTCATTGAGTGAGGGTAAATATAATAATGTCTAATTCTCCATGAAAATCTAATATTCCACTCGACCCACATAAGATATTATTATGTACACACTTGGATTTGCCTTCCTCGACTCAACCCAACTAAACTCAATCCAACTTCTCCAGATTCGTCCTCCGCCTCCATAGATGAGAGGTACCCCGCTCCTCCTCCGCCGGAATCTGATTTGATATTGATGCTAATGATATGAGCTGGATATCTGCCTATATCGGTCACGCTGGAGGAAATCAAATAATATTGAATAAGCTAATATGCATGCATGTACATATTTTGCAATACGTGGGGGGATCCAATGATCGAATCTCTATATATTCATTTGCTTCATTTTTAGCAATAATGTTCTCTCTCCTCGGCTGTTCGCGAACTTTTCTCCTCGCAAAATGGGATCGCAACATGTGGCATGGCATGGGATGAGATGTGCTAACATATAAATAAACTATGACAGGATGTTTGCTCCTTCTCGACCCGAGAGAAGAAAAAAAATCCCCAACTGAACTTTCTCGATGGATTTCCAGCTTTCTCCAGCAGCCCACACAAGTGACTCCATTTCCATAATGTAGGACTTAACAGAGAAAGCCGCTTAGGAGTAACTGGGCAACCAAACCACTTCCAGTTGAGCATCGAGGTCGAGCCCCTTGTAACCTTTGTACCATCCCATATCATCGGGGGCGTGGAGGTAAATCCCCGATTTTTCATATTTTGGCAAATGGCAAAAATGAATACTGATTTTTCTCATATAACATGAAATGCTGCATTCCTGAACCAATAACCCTAAATAGGATACATATGAACTAGAAGATGCTTTGATGTTGGCAAGTTTGGAGAGCCCACGGGAAGTTTATCGTTGACATGATCTTCAAAGGAGCACGTGCATGACATTTGACTTTTGAAGGTGACATTCACTCTCAACAAGTTATGGACCAAAGTGGAAAACATTCAGTTACCAATATTTGCCGACCAATTCCTAAACTACTCTAGAAAGTAAATTATCTTGTGGGGATCCTTTGAAAGTTTCAAAATGCCCCTACTTTAATTATCCTAACAAGTAGCAATCTCAACAGGCTTTCATTTTACTTTTACATATTGACATAGTCGCACTGCAATTTATTTCAGTAAAATATTAAAAATGTTTGGCATTGGAAACAAAGTTGATATAAATCAGTAAGTGGATAATTCAGTAATTTTACATTAATATTTCGATAACATTATAATTCAAAAGATTACAATCTCGGAGATCACTTTCGACCACAAACCACTGTGAAACTACATATTATTTGAGATAACAAGATATCAAGAAGCATTTTACGATAGATCACGAACAGAACAGTACCATTTCAACCATAAAGTCTGAACAATAAATCAACTAACGCGGCTGGCGTCGGATCATCACATTGATAAACAGTTTTCTTCATCGTCATAATATCTAAATAATTCTGAAGAGATTCCCTTGTAGTAGGACCAATGACAACTAACTGCAAGGTAAACATAAAAGAAGTAATTATTGCACTTTCAGGCCTTCAAACTCATATTATAGTAAATAGGAAGACCAGGCGTTTAGTTACGTAACCGTTTGCAAGCATACCTTGACATTTTCATTGAGCATCAAACTTGAATTCATACTTTCAAACACGTGTCGAACTCCAGAAGGGCTAAAGAAGACCAGACAAGTCTTGTACTGTCCACTCTAAAAAAATCAAAGATAACGTTTTAAGTTAAAAAAAAACAGATTGCATTTGTTTGGCCCTATGTATTTTCCACAAGTAAATTATTTTATTCAAAAATTATACCTTGATCTCATCCTCAACCGGCTCCAACCGTACTGGAAGTAACGGATCCAACCCCGAGTCATACACGCGCAGCTCCTCGCAATTTATTGGCACCTCCTTCAGAATATTGAACAACACGTCCCTTCGTAAGGATCCACAAGGGTACAAGAGCGGGAGCTCTAGATCAGGTTCAGGCGCATTATGTTCTGTGAATAAATTAGAAATAGCATATTATTTAAAATCTCTACAAAACGAGGTCACTCGGATGATAATCCTTAAAATTAAAAATCTTTATAAAAATAACATAGATCTAATATACCTTGAATAATCCTCTCAGCAAGAGACTCCGCGTGGGATTCCAGTCCCGTGATGAGCTTCCTCAACCCCTCCACACCGAACAGCGCCTCCGCATCCTCAGTTGTGGAGGGTCCAACGCAGCAAACATACTTGGCTGCCCATTGATCCCGAAGGGAACCCTCCCAGAGACCTCCTCCCTCCCCAGTATCACACAGCTTCACAGCTTCAGCTACACTCTTGACACAACGCGGACTGGTAAAGATAATCCCTTAAAATAAAATCATATAAAAAAATCATAAAATTATTATCACATTGTTTCATCATCAATCATTCAATCAGTATTCATTCATCTCATCGATTCATCAAACGGGACTTTCTCTTCTTCGCCTCGACTACAACACTTCGCTCCGCAGCGTTCCTCCTCCACCTACCCAGCCTGGGACTTCGGGGTAAATCAAAGGTCTTAACCAGCCCATGCAAAAAAATATTTCATACTCCCGAAGAAGCCTAAACGGTCCCACTCCACCTAAACGTGTTATGGGGTACTATCCTATCCTACCACCTTTCCGCCACACACAACAAGACATGCATATTCTCTCCCCACAATCGAAACTCAACTCTTCTATCAAAGTATCAAGCCATACAAAACCTGAAGCGACCTTCTTCACATTACATCCACCACCACAATCATCATCATCAATATCATCATCTCCTTTAAAAGGCTTTACTTGGCTCTGGCTTCAAGAACCAGGGCCAGAATAGGACTGCCACCATCATCATCATCATCACCATCAATGCCAGGAGGAGGAAAGTGCTTACAAGCTTTTGGCTCTGGCTTCACGCGTTACTTTCTACTCAAAATCCAATCCACAATCCTCAATATCAATACCGAAAAAAAACATTGAACATAACACATTTCTCTCTCCTTTGGCTCTCTCTCTCTACCTATTACATTTTATGTGGCTTGGCCTGGCCAGTTTTATATGTGTGGTGATGTGAATTCCTGTGAAGTTGAAATCACTCTCTCAACTTACTCAAATGGGTACATGGACTTCTAGAATTGCATTGCTTGCATATTACAATTTACTCCCATTTAACATTGCATTTCACCAGGAGAGGAGGAATGTGTTTCTATTTGATTGAAATCCGAAGTAAAAAAAGAAAATAAGCTATATATCCCTTTCATACATGTCTTATATGCAATTTTTTCCCCTGCTAAAATAAAATTTACCCACTTGATCAACATGATCGCCAGTTGGCTCTCGGTCTTTTCGGTCTAAGTATTTTCGCTAAAGACCATGCCATATAATAATATGTTATATGGCTAGTTTTTTTCTTCTTCTTCATCCTGATTCAAATTCAACCTTCAATATCCCAAATAGCTAAAAAGTAAAGCCTAGGCCATATCCCTAATCTAATCCATTCTAACTTCAACATGAAACATATTACAATTATTTACATGGAGTGAAATGGGCATAGAAAGCGGATTCTGATATGATATGAAAATTAGTGTAAGTTTTTTTTTCTACGACGACAATTGTACAAGCCCCGAAATTTTTTTTAAGTGGTCCTAAAAAAACCTTCTTGCCCTATCCCATATAGCTTTGATTGATATGGCCATTATCATGAAGCTAATCATAAATATAGATGTTTTAGTGGAGGGGGCTATATGACGATGATATTGATGGGGATGATGATAAGGTGACGACATGGATTTAAATAATAATGGCTTGGCATAGGCCGACAAGGAAAAAGTTAACATGAAGAAAACAATTTATAAAGTAGGAGCAGTTCTCGAGCTCCGCTAATTGCTAAAGTTAATTGGGAGTGGATGGAATTAGACTCTTGTGAAATAAATCATGTCTGGTCGGAATCTATTCAAATTCGGATTCCGATAAGACTCTGAAGACTTTATCCAACAACTTGTTTGGGAGGGGAGGAAGTGACTGAAGTGTACATAAATCTACATAAATAGCTTGGAAGACTAATCTCTCCAAAAAAAAAAGTCCAAATTGGTCACATCCGCCATTTATCCTTATCTCCGAGAGAGGAAAGCCAAAGCCATAAAGTCAAGCCAGGTTATCAACTTTGGAGATTGGGGTCTAATCTGCATTAATCCATTATCCGCCTGCCCTTCTTATCACCAATCAAATAAAAAACAATCAACGTCCCTCCATCTCCTGATTCCAGACTAACTATTCAATTCCACTCAATATTTAAATGAGGATTGATTAAATTAATTACCTGAATACCGCTCCGGCTTTTTGAGATGTTCCCAAAGCGGCTTCAAATTGGAGTATTGGAAGACCAGCGTGGAGATCAGCTCAGCGTCAAAGCCCAAAGATTTTAAGTGAGTGATGAATCGATCCTCATCCTTCTTGAAAGACATACTCGTACTGGAGCTCTCTTCACTTGTCGCAGTGGTCCCTCCTCTTAAAGTAAGCAGTTCCAGTTCTTGTTGTGGCGGCTCCACTGACGCTACTGCCATTTGTTGTTGTGGTTGTTTCAAAGCTCCTTCAAGTTCTTCTCGTTGTTGTGGTGACCCTTCCGAAGGTCCTTCAAGTCCTCCCTCTTGTTGTTGTGGTTCCTCAGAAGGTCCTTCAGGCGCTTGTTCTTCGTATTGCTTATCATCCTTCACCTCTTGGGTGACATCCGCCGCTCGGGGTGACTCCAAAAGTGCCACAGTTTCGGGGGAGGAGTCCACTCTTTTGGAAGCTGACTTTGGGGATTTAGACCTCCGCCGCGAGTGACCTCGCTTACTGGACCTAGCACCGCCCCCACCACTTTCATTCTCCGGAGGAGCTTTAAACAGGTAAATCTTAGTTTGCATGATGACTCCCTGTTAACTTATAACTTTTTAATTCTAATCAGTAATTATCAGTTAATAATCACAATCAACACTTAATATTTTTTTAAGTAGTCAGGGGATCGGAATTTTTAGGTTAAGTAAATAATTCAGGTCGGGATGACAAACAGTCAACTAAAGTGAAGTAAACATTAAAATAGTTAAAAAAAAAATCTCTTCACAGCTGATCCTTATTAGCCCTCCTGGTTTAATATAGCTTGCTGTGGCAAGCAGATTGGAGATTGGATTGAATTGAGGAATTTGTGTGATGGAAAGCGAAAGCGGTATTTACGTGATATGATCCATGTGTGTTTACATCCTCACCTAATATCATTTTACCAATTTACCATCGATAAGAAGGCCATTTAAACTTGTGCATTAGCTATTTAGGTGGAATGGAATTAAGCTTAATTTTAAGCTCTTAAGTTGTAAGTTGTAAGTGTTGTTGTTTGTTTATCTTATCACACCACATCATCACATAGCCGGCCTGCAGTTTGCAGAGAAATTCAATCCAAATCCAGTTAGTTGATCAAAATCAAGCCATTCATCATTACGCCGGAGTTGTTGTTTTGTTAGTTTGTCCTTTAACAAACTACACATAAAAAGTAAGTTTAAGTCTTAGTTCGGGTTTGAATCTTTAACTTTTATATACCCAAATTAGTGCGTAATATAGCCTCTCAGTCAGGTACGTTTAATATTTAATATTCAACAGCCCCCATGCATATATATATATCACATTTAACTAATTGTAAGTTCATCATTTATCTCCTTCCCAGCACATTTAAATAATAACTATAACTATCCCATTATATCACCCATGTCACATATATATACATATGTAGGCAGTTAGGCACGTTTACATAGGAATAGGAATATGACATAACTCTGTTTACATTTTATTTACATGAGCATATTTATAATCATAATCATGTCATGATCAGCGTCATCATCATCATCATCAGTCATGTCATTTATAATCCTTTCCTCGTAGTTTCGTTTGACTTGGTAGTATTTACAATTTATGATGTGATTCCTCTTAAAGCTCTAATCCCAAGCCATGTTATATGATCTGGTCTAGTTTTTTCCCCCTCGCTCACTGACATTTAAAGCCATGTGTCTCCCTGACTGAGTTACAACTTGAGGAGAGCACGTAATCGCAATCACATCACATTCATAACACAATTCACAATTGACTTTAGCAACTTGAGTGAATGAATGACAAGAAGCAGAGAATGAAATGAGAGGGATTTGTTTTAACTAAAATAATACAACACTCGACTCTCATTGACATCGACATAATGATAATATCACCCATTTGTTTACAACATTTAAAGAGATAGAAGTTAGCAGACATTAATTTAGATAAATAGTTTTAGTTAGATTCTTTTTCGCATTAGAACATTTAGAAGGATTCATCATTAAAAGGTATTTAGCAGAGTGTGAAGCCATAAGCCATGTTAGTTAACATGGCACCTTCCCCGTCACCTCAACAGCCATCAGCCAAGCCACATATTTATAACAGCCATCAACATAACAATGAACATGATCACCAGAGCAAGGACTTGACTTAAGGATGTTGCGTAACTTTTGCAACTTGAGGAGGAGAGTAAAGTAAATGGCAAACAATCAACAACTTTACTTGACTATTAAGTAAGTTGACTTGACTTGTGTGGTTTGGTTTGGTTGGGATTTTGTGTACTTTTTGAATTGAAAAAAATGTGAATGAATGGGAGAGGTGATCATGATCATCGTCATCGTCATCATCGTTTTTACCCTCCACATTAGAGAGCCAGAGCCAACGATTTAATAATCAAATCAAGTTTTGTAACATGGCTTATTTTGGTGAGGTTGTATAGGTTGATTGTTGAATCTTTCGAAGATTTGCATTCATTGTTGAATAGTGAATAGGGAGGAGGCTCTCGATGTTCCTCATCATCAGGTTTTCTCCTGGCTCTGGTATTATTTTGTCATCTTTTGAGCATTGTTGAACATAGTTAGTTTTTCTAGTCAGGTCCTGGTCTTAGAGGTCCTGTCCTCTGGTCCTGTATAATATACATGTTTTCTTAACAATGTGTACATAATGGAATGTTTTAAGTGATGGCTCTGGTGTAAAAGAAAGATCAGGTCTGGGTCGAAACTGAAATAATTAGACCTTGTCTCGTTATCCCTCCCATATCTCTGAAGTCAAGCCAGTGCAGTGTAAATTTTTGTGTATTTTTTTTTTACCAGAAAAACATGAATTGTCTAATTGGTTCGTAAATTCATTACGTAGGCATTTAGGTTTTCAAGTTTTATTTACGACTGTTTATTGATTTATTGGCTCGTCTAGTGGTCGGTGTGGGTTTAGGAGTATCCCTGGATGATAGATAACTTATTTATTTGAGCGAAGGTCAATTTTGAATTAATTCTGTGAGAAAAACAATTTACAATTTACGCCCCTCTCCATAGACAGAGGTTATGTGTGTCTATAAGTCAATTTGTGACTTGACTTGTGATGTGATATTTGTTCATGGATGGCCTCCTAAATTGTAAATAACACTCGATGCATGTTAATGTAGTAAGTAAAGGGAGATTGGTGGAACTCTGGAGGAAGTTCCTGTTGGAGCGTGGGTTCCAGCTCCGAGCTTGGCTTGTTTGCCTCCAGTCAGCAAGAGCATGTCTTGATGTTTCGACGCTTTTTGAACTGGACTGGACTGAAGTTTGGTAATTGAGAAAGGAAGGAAGGATAGTTAATTTAATGAAGTAGGCAAGCTATCATAGAATTAATTTTGAAATTTTTGAGGAACTGAATTTAATTTAGCATTATTTAAATATTTAATGGTTCTCAGACAAGCTTGTTATGTAGTTTTGTGTAGAAGGTGATCTGATATGATTATGAGTTTACTGGGTCTGGTTGGTGATTGATTGAGTGCTAATTGGTTTATGTGTTTGTTTGTTTTGTTTTGTAGGAAATAGTGACAGTTGCCAGAGACTGTTGATCAGTGTCAAAACTCAAGATCTGGCGTGGACAACCTAATTGGACTTGTGCTGGAATAGCATGGGCGAATCGGATAATGGCTACGTTGACAAGGCAGAGGAAGAACGACTAGGAATACTCGCCAAGTACGATAAGGGTCGTGAGGAAGGGGCTATAATTGAGTCTTGGGAGGATCCCGCCTATGAAATTTATCATACAGTGGATCATTATGGCTTCGTTCAGTAAGTTTTAAATAAAAATTAATTTAGATTTTTAATCTTTAACTTGCGTATTTTCAAAATTGTCGTGATAATGATTTCCTAAATTCCTATCTATTTTTTATTTTTGCAGGGACACCAGACTGCCGGAGAAGATCGGGGGACAAGAGCTCAAAGGGAGGGATTTGGAGGTCAAGAGGAGCGATAAATGGATCAAAATGTATAAGGCATGGCCAAAGTACAAAAATAGTGAAAAATTTATCAAAAGAACTTACAAAGGAATACCAAACAAAGTGCGGGGCCTATTCTGGCAACTTATGTTGGACCTCCCCAATATCAAAAAGGAACAGGAAGGAAAATATGCGGTATGTCGAAATGTTTAAGAACCAAAATTCATGTTTCTTTAAGGAAATCTAGATTAATTATACTGTTTTTTAAAACTCTTTTCAAGATTCATAACGTAATGGAAAATGTGTTTGATATATTTTAGGAAATGTATAAATTAGCAAGACTTCACTCCCCAGATATACGACAAATCGACCTAGATGTGAATCGAACGTACCGAGATCATATAATATTCCGAGAAAGATATGGCATCAAGCAGCGTTGCCTCTTTAACATCCTGGCAGCTTATTCAGTTTACAATTCGGAGGTTGGCTATTGTCAAGGCATGTCCCAGGTTGCTGCCCTCCTCCTCATGTATATGGACGAAGAGGACGCGTTTTGGGGATTAGCCCAACTAATGACTGATCCAAAATTTGGAATGCATGGTATGATTGTCGAAAAAATATTTAAACAATATCGTCTCAATTTGTTCATGTTTATTAACTTGTTGTTATAATAACTTATTTATGATTCTAGGCTTTTTTGTTACCGGTTTCCCCAAGCTGATACGTTTTCAAGCCCATCACGACAAAGTCCTTCAAGTCCTCCTCCCCAAACTCAAGAAGCATTTAGATCGACAAGGGGTTGACGCCGGCCTGTACACCCTCAAATGGTTTTTCCAATGCTTCCTGGACAGAGTCCCGTTTGAGTTTGCTCTCCGCCTCTGGGACATATTCCTTCTCGATGGTGACAAAGTGTTAACCTGTGGAGCTTACACAATCCTAAAAATTCATTTCAAAGCGTTAGTGTCGCGTAAGAGCATGGACGATGTGCTCGGTTACATGCAAACGGACATCCCGGTTAGATTCGGGATGGAGTATGATAAGGCCATAGAAGTTTATCAAAAGTGTGCAGACGATTTAAAACGTAAAAAGCTAGACCACGCAGGAGACCCCAGTGATGACGAATTCCCAAAGAAGCCCTTCGGGATAGTGGAAAATATCCCTAAACCAGTGCCAGTGAAACGAGAAGCTCCGGATGAGAAGATCAAACAGGAAATTGAAGCCAAACGGTTGCAACGTGCTCAGCTCGCAACGGACGAAACGGACGAGTTTGACAACGAGGAGGATGAACTGGAAGAAACGTCAATGATGGACAAGGCCTCTGCATCAAGAATCTCACTCGCTGCCACCTCCATTGCCTCCTCCTCCATTGCAGACTCACCACGTAATGTTCAGCGACCCCTCTCCAGCATTTCCAACATGTCCTATACCTCCGCAGTCCAAGAGTCCCCGGGATCCCAGGACCGGCCCGCCCCCTATAAAATGAATGGGGTGAATCACGTCAAGAGTAAAACAACGATAGAGAACTCAGTAAACAATAAACTCAGTCCTACCTCCGAATCCATTGACGAAGCTGGGGACTCCGTACGACCCCTCTCGGATAAGGAGAGGTTCTTCCAAAGCGTCAACAACTCCAATGCCAACAACAGCTACACCTCCAATTACTCAACGACCTATCATTCAATGCCCCGAGCGGCTTCCACCCCGTATAGTAAAGATCAGCAAAATAATTCTAGTGAACGGCTCACCCCCACATCCAATCATGAAGTGGATGGCGATGGCCATCGAGGGAATAACTCTTACTCTGTCAGTGATAAACGTCATACAACTAGTAGTCTAGGCCGGAAACCGGTAAAACCTGCTCGTGCATCCAAGTCACCCAGCCCTCCGCCCCCACCCCCGCGCTCACTCCAGTCCACAACATCCACATTCATTTCACACGAACAAACAGTAACCTCGACTGCCAGCTATACCTCAGCCGTGTATGAATATAGTAGTACGGAAATACGGGATGGCCGGGGGGATGGTCGGTCCATCGGGGTGAACTCAAGGAATCAGGATAACAGCTTGACCAGAAAGAAGGGACCCCCTCCGGTCAGTCCCCGGAGGACCGTTCTCGCTAGTACCTCCCCCCAGTCATCCTCGGGACGCTCCTATACCTCAATAGACTCTTCAGTATCCTCAGTAAACATTCCGGGAGGGGAGGCAGTACGAATTCATGTGCCATATATTAACGATGCATCCACCTCCACCTCTTCAACCACAGCTTATCAGCAACAACGCTCCACATCAGCCGCAGTTAGCAATAGTACTTCAATCTCCACTCGTAATGGTCTAGATATTAGCAAGAATGACCCGAATCGTATTAAAATTGAAGTGTCTAGTTCCACCATGTCACCGTAGCACGGAGGACCGTAAAAATGTCATACTTATCTTTAAAAAGATATATAAAGTATATGTCTTTCTCATCTAATCTTTAAGTATTTACACGTAGAGGTAGGTAGGTAATCAGAGAGAGTAAATGATGTAAGGGAGTGTGGGAGGAAACAGTCATAATCATTTATATAAACTATAATTATATAATATGTATTTAATCCTAGTATTTTGTTACTTTGTCGTAGTTATAGTGGCATCTCTTTCAACTGACCGACGGCTCAGCAAGAAAAAAAAACTATCGCTCGCAGATTAGTTATTCCTCTCTCCTCCACCTTCAATATAACTGTTACTGAACCAGTATTTATTTTTGGAATTTTGAATAGAGCTAATCAACATAATTGATTTTTGTCTTGGAATAATGGAAAGAGAAAATATTTTAGAAGGTAGAACAGAAACAATTAATTACATTAAAAATATTAAAATGGACTACGACTGCTACGCTACGCTGCTGCTCTGCTGCTGCTGCTACTTTCCGTCTTAAAAAATGCACAAAATGAAGTACAAGCCACAAAAGCCACTACATGTCTATCGTTAGCAAACAGAGAAGAGAAAAAACTACTTTTGACGACTTGCTGAAATTTCGAATTGATTACGGAAGCAGTAAATATTTGTAGAAGATAATAAATTTTAAAACAAAATATTTAAAAATCCCTTCTCAACCAAATCAATTGTAGACCCCTATCATGACACAAAACAATTAAACAATACCTCTCCGATTTATGCCAACCGTAAATGAAAGGGTAAAAATGCTATAAAAAAATTGTTGCTTGTTGCGCAAACTGTTAAATGTTTACAATGTCGAATCGATGATGATGATAATTACTATATTTATAAAAAACAAACAACCCTGGTGCTACTTAGTAGACTTTTAGATAACTATATCTACCTTTACCTACCTAAACCTAAATATATCTCTGTCATTATAATTATGAGCCCATTATAGATTTATAGCAAACGAAATTTTTGAAATTCCTCGTCTGCTCGCTCCTGTTCCATTAGATCTGCTCTACAATTTTTAAATACTGCTTAAAACCGAGCATATATTTACTAATTGCGGTTTAAATTAAACTCTTTAAAATTTAAAATTGTAATCATTCTTACTCTTTAAAAAAAATGATGTTGACCCCTCTCACTCTCCTTCCTCTGGAAAGTCAAGTCAGACAAGTTCCTTGTTTAAATACTTAAATCACTTAATGATGATTTACATTACATTACAAATTAAATTAAATACCTATATAAAATACTACTGCTGTTGACATTTACCTTACCTTACCTTCTACCTTAAAAAATCAATTACCTTATCATGCACCATATCGATAGTATTTCAGATTCAAACAAGTACATAAAAAATTACATGCCTACAATTTATACTCCATTTTTAAGTATTTATTTATTTTCTTTCAACATTTTAAATAGTGAAAAGGATTTTGTTTTTGGGATATGAAATGAGAAATGATATTATTAATTGCTGTTAGCTGTTGACTAAACAACGACATATTTTTTTTTCAGTCTCCAACCATTTAAGTAACGATTATATTTATTTATAAATATTATAATTTAAATGATTGTTGTTGGTAGGATTTAAATCTGCGGAAGAAGAAGAAAAACCATTTATAGCACATTATAAATTTATATTTATATTTGCTATGAATACTGACTGATGAGTTATTTAATTAATTAGTTAAATTAATACATGTACTATTTTTAGATTTAAAGCTCTGCAGATGTCGAGAGAAACCGGAAGGGAATGATGAAAAAAATACTTTAAAAATATATATATTTACTTTTAAAAGAGAAAGTTAAAAGTAGACAGAAACAATATATATTAAATACTAAACTAACTACTGATGAAAAACCAATCGTTTTTTTAAATTAAAAAAGAATTGATTTTTTTTGTGAGCCGGGATTGATTACTGTTGGGAGAAGAGGATGTAACTGAGCATATACTATTTTACCTATACCTGTTAATAATATATGCCCAATTAGTCATAATCATACTAAAATTAATTATTTAATTTATAAAAAAATGTTATTTTTTTTCTTTCTGTGTTTTTTTTTGATAGACGAAGATGGAATAATTATTTTTTAAATGAAATGAAATGCTGCATAAATACATGATGAACCTTATTTATGTATGGCTGTGTGTCTCCTAAAAAAATATATTTATAGAGTCAGAAAAGAAACGTGTTTGATGGTTCTAATCTCTATATTTAATTATTATATTATATTTATAATATAACTTACTTAACAACTTGTACTCTCATGACAAAAAAATATCTATACAATTACATAAATACCTGCAAAAAAATATTTATATTGCAGCAATAACCAGATAAAAAAAACAATGCTTTTTTCTAGCCATAGTTTTCAATATTTAAAAAAAAAACAAGCACTAATATTGTATTTAAGGACCCGTTCCTTTAATTATTTCTTCTAAGTTTTTGTACTCTCTCGTGTGACGTCCCAGTTGTTTGCTGGGATGATGCAATTAAGAAAAAATAATAATTTTTTTGTGACGTGATGTTAAATTGATGTCGAATTTTTGTTTTTGAAAAAAAAATGAAAGGAATGAAATGAAATGAAAATGAAAAAAAAAACATGACTTATGACTCGATTCATTTTGGATTATTTTGATTCATTTCCTAATTATGGCATTATGCATCAAATCATATTAATCAATCAGGCATTGAATTAGGTCGGAAGGAATATCCACGATTTTTTAGAAAATTTTCAACGCGTTCACTCGACACAATTTATTCACTCAAAGAAAGGCGTAATAATGAAATAATACATATATCGAAATGGTAATACTCACGCGGTTCTTTTTTTTATATAATAATATGAGTAAAAATGATCCTTAAAGTACAATGGCTATATTCATAATAATATCCAAATGTCTCCCTTTTGGTTTCCCTCATAACCCATCATACTGTGAATCATTAAATATATAATTAATTATATACTATAATACCCCTGGCATACGACAAGAACAAAAGCTGCTACTGGGAAAAGGATACATAGCATTATAAAAACCGTGGTTTGGTAATTTTTCTTTAAAAAAATTAAATTATTGTGTGGTCGACACAATTAATTAATTCTTTGTCCTACTTAATTAGTAATCGTGTCATCATCATCAGATCAGATCAGGGGAAATGGTTAACAAAAGTAATTGATCATAATTCAAAATGTTTAATATGGGCAGATACATTAATAGCCTATACTGCTCCCTCCCCTTTTTTTGGAAAAATGACAAAAAAACCCTGAGATTTGCTTGAAAACTGATTTGATTGTTTGAGCAGTTTAAAAAAAGAGAGAAACCTTCCATATTATGGGCAGGGCTCGGTTGACGACGACCGACGATGACGGAAAGGAGTTTGGGTGTTTGACATTGTTCACATGACATAAGTAACAAACGGAGACGAAGACACGTAATTTCATTTTTAAAACTTTCGGCCATTACAATTTACAATTGTTAATCTATTTTAGTTAATTTACAATTATATATTTTATTATAATTATTATATTGTTAATTATATATTTGTTTTGCTTAAGTTTATCCATATCCATCCTGATGATCTTTATTTTTGTCTAGATAATCTTAATTAATAAAATTTCAAGATGATTAAAAATGCAGGCTTGCATATATAAGTTGATTTTTACTTTGCTGATTTTTCTATTCTCTTTCCTGGCACATGTTAGTTAAGTAGCTATGCCAATTTGGCATTTTTTGTAAATAGGTAGGTTGGATCGAATAAATTGACCTTTGTGTCTCAAGTTGCGATGTTCCCCTTAAAGTGTGTCTGACTTGACTTGATGTAAGAAGAGAAGTTTGCAAAAAACAGTTTGTAAAAAAATTTGTGTGAGCAATTTTTTTCTTTCAATTTTAGTTGGGAATCGTAAGTAAATGCATATTTTTTTGTTTGTTAATCTCCTCCTTCCATCACCCTCTACCTATATGTATATCTGTATAGTTTATATAGTTTTCTGCTGTGGATTTTTTATATATATTGAGTTGGGGAATAGTGTTTCTTCAAGCGCCCAAAATCTCATAATATTTTATGTATATTATTATTAGATAATGATTAGTTAGGTGATCATTGTTAATTAGTTATTATTGTGATTATTCTTCTTTCTGGGACGATCAGCCCTGTCCCGGACCTTCCCCTGCTCCCGGTTCCCATTCTCCCTGTCCCTTGACTTGTTCTTCTTTCCGCCTGGAATTAATTTAAAATTAAGACATTGTCTTAAGCACATCATAATGACTTAATTGGCCTCGTGACATGAATCATGGATCATGAATAAATAAATCTTGTCATATGTCATATCATATCGCATCATTAACATTTATACTTAACCCACCTTCCTTCTTCCCTTTACATTCCTTCCTGATCGTCTTCTGCTCCTCGCACACGGCCGCATCCCCACGCTTCAATGTGAACGTCCGGGTCCGAAACTTGGTTTGTGGGTCACACGCACTCCATGCCCCCTTTTTGTATTTGCACATTTCTAGGACAAAGGGAGGAAAGAAAAGACATTTAGCGAAAGAGAAAGTCAGTCCCCGATTTAAATGTCAAGTCAAGTGTCCCCATCACCAGGACAAAATTACATTTTATTCCCATATCAAAAGTAAATTGCACATGGCCCATAAGCAACTACGGGAATAAATTGGGAGACAGCTTAAGCATCATCATCAAAGTCAACGTCAAGCTGTCTCCCAAAATATTTATCTAGGTCTCTCCTCTTCCATGCATGCATTTTTGCATGAACAACCAAAGTCCAACCACCAACAACCCAACCATAATTGATGTTGTTGATCGTCAATATTTTAGCATGAGTTCACGACGACTCACTCGCTCATGGACCATGCGAAATTCGCAACTTTTTTTTTGCGTGCATGAAAACAATCCATGACAGGAGTCAGGAATGTCTCAGAGCTCATGAAAGTTGGGTTGCGTGTTTGCTCTTATTACACGTGTGCATGCAGCATAGATATAGATATAAATAGTCCGAACCAAAATACTACGGTAAAATTCATTCAACCAAAATTACATCCAATTTTGTTATCTAAGCCCATTTGTATTTTTAGCACTTACTATTATTCCCATTTGCTGGAGCCGCCTGACGCGTAATCCGTCTCAGGAGATCAAGTCCATTTTCGTACTCCACTTCTGCATTATTATTACTTGAGGAGGGCTCTTCCCCCAGGGGCTTGGAGTATGCATGGATGCATAAGAGGAGGAAAATGACAGAACTGAGGAGCACCACGTTATGCCTCATATTATTTGAGTTGAGGGGGGCGAGTACAAATCTTTATGATGATC
Organism: Pseudosinella alba; assembly: GCA_034700485.1. Taxonomy (NCBI): domain Eukaryota; kingdom Metazoa; phylum Arthropoda; class Collembola; order Entomobryomorpha; family Entomobryidae; genus Pseudosinella; species Pseudosinella alba. The sequence goes on from JAQIXQ010000044.1 coordinate 24,707, forward strand.
TCTGGTCCGGGATTGACTCCTTTTTGCAATTTGCAAATAAATGTACGAATTATTTTTTCTCCCTCTTCCGATCCGTCCAAGTCCAAATCCAAGTCAAGTCAATCTCCGCCAAGAATTATTTTTACGTCCGTGCCGTGTTGTCTGCAACAACCCTGTTGAGAAGAGACAATAAAAAATCAGGATGAGAGATCCAGTCCATATAACTTGCGAATTTTTCACAAAACAAAACAGCCCATGTAAATCGTAAACGAGGGAGAGATATGGAATGAAACGAGATAGAAGAATATGACTATGACTGTGACTAACGTGAAATGTATTCCTCTTTAATATGATTATATCTATTTGGCTTTCATTCCCGTGTGTCGTTCGTGTCCCTGTCAACAACACACTTTTACTCCTTTCCCCTCACTGCACACAACTCAGAGGCAGATCTGTATATTTTTTTAAAAAAGAAAATTGAGTCATTTGGGACTGTTGCCAATATTGACTAATATGATGATGGAGACTTCTGTATGAAAACTTTATCTTATGTTATGTTATATGTTATGTAATGATCTCTACTTTAATATGAGGATGAATCCTCTCTGGCTCTTCTGTCTGACGATATGTATGATATGACTATATTATGACGATGGGATAAACAGAGAACGTTTTTTATGATTTTTTTTTTGGACTAGTAAAAGGCAAACCTCATCTCATGACCATATCATATCATGATCATTTTATGAGTGAAAGGAGAGGAGATCAAAACATGGACAGGGAGAGACAAAAAACTCACACGATGAGATGATCTGATCTGATGTTGATCATATCATGGGACATGAGATGAGGAATAAATATGGGAAGAACAACAACAAACAAAACAACACTCCACTTTACCCTTCTTCTCACTCCTGTGCGATGTGATGTGATGAGATGATGATCTGATGTCTGACTCTCTGCCTGGCTCTGACTTGACTATGACTATCCTGGAGAAAGTGCAATGAACAATAAAAGCCTCCTGTCTTCCCTTCCCTATTATTTTCCTGGTCCTCCTAACATCATCATCATCAGAAACAGCCTATGCGTCCTATCCTATATAGCTTTGGCCTTTTTTAAAAGATGCTTTCTTATTCTTACAGGAACAGGACAAGTTACACAACTTACTTCACTTACCGTCTTATAGTTGGAGAATGAAGGTTAGGTTCAGTAAGTTGAGTTAGTTAGCAGAGAGTGAAACCAGAGGATGGAGAATTTTTTTCCACCATTGATATGGACTATTATGAATTTCCTTCCAGTTTTGTTTTTCTCTTCAACTATTATTTCCTGTTTTGCTATTCCTATTTTCCTACTCTTACATAAGCATATTATTATATCAGGGAGATGAAGAAAAGAAGAGGAATTGCTCTTGAGCCTCTATAAAAATTCTCCCAAGAGCAGCAAGACGAGCAGACACAATTCACAAACAAGAGGGGACCAACATCATCAACATGTTTCGAAATGGATATAGACATAGAGACAAGAAGGAAGGAAGGAGGAGGGTTGGATTGGATGTGGGATTGGAGTTGCTATTTCAACCAGTTACTTGGAATGGAAATATGGAAGGAAAGGCAAAAGGGAAGAAATGTATATATGTAATATGGACATATCTACATGTAAATGCGTTGTTGTAAATAGTTTCATAAGTTTTATAAGTTTCATACCTAAAACTAGACTAGAGAAGGTATTCATTTCTAAAGGGTATAGGTATGAATAAGATGATGATGATGATGAGGTTCATATGAGAATAGCAAAGCAAAAAAACATTTTTTTTACAGCAGAACATTTAGAACCTATTTGGTTCAGTTGTTGGAGGTGGATAGAGATGGATATGGATATGGCTATACCTATAGTCAAATGGGCATAGCCATTCCCATCAGACCATCACGTAAGTTATGTCCCTATCTGCTCTTAACACTTAAGCCTACGTGTCATTTCATTGTTTATATCACTGGCTCTCAAGTATAATGGGAGAAGAGAGGAGAGGAAGGGAAGGGAAAGGGGAAAAAAATGAAAGTATATTTTATATTTCATTTCATATTATATTCAAGCCTTGTGGATATATCGCGTAAGACTAATACTTGCTGGGTGGGTACAAAAGGATCAATATCATCGTCAGTTCTAAAACTATTTCTTTCCTATATGACTATAAGTCGTTGTACATATCATGCGGATGAACTATCCTTTCTTATTAAAGACATTTTCGGGGTTGATATTTTGATACTGGATACGATATGATATGGTATGATATTGTATGTGCTTACTTAAAGGTTATAGTCTTGCTTGGTTTGGTCTGGTTATTAAGTTTTTCTCAGCCACTTTGTTTTCCCCTTCTTCTTCATCTTCTTGGGGAGGAGAAGTGGGGAATAAGGGTTAGACAAACACTTTATTGGGTTGTGCATATTTTAATGAAGAAAAAGAATCATGATCACGCTCATCATCATCATCATCCTGATCATCGCCCTTATATCCTCATCAACACATCAGTACCAGTATCGCACAGAGAAAAAAATAGGCTGTAGTAATGCATATTCCATGATATGACATGATGATGTGAATTGGGATGGAAGAAGAAGGCCCAAGAAAAAAAACTGGTATGATATGGTATGGAGTGGAGTGGAAGAGAAGGTCTCTCTAGACTGGGTATATTGTAGATTCCATCATATTCCTTCCTTTTTTTAGAGGATGCTCAAGTTCCATAATAATATTTTACCTTGTTCATCGTCCATATCTTAATATCCTCCTTGTTTGTGTGGTGGTGGTGTGGGATGGATGGTGTGACCTAAGGAAAATGTTAAGGGGTTGGCTATATCATGTAAGGATATATTTCCAATTTATATGAAAGGTCTCTCATCCAGATCCGGAATAGTGGGGAAGAGACATGGAATGGGGAATGGAATGGTATTTGGTGGTAGTGGTTCTGATGGCCTGGTCCCTTTTGCTTTGGTGTCCTGTCCTCCTCCTCCCGCACCGCACTCTCCTTCATTTGCTTATAAATTTCATCGCATTTTCTTGAGTGAGCTACTTTGGCTTTGGCCTCCTACTTATTTGTCACCACACCACCAAATTTTACTAGATATTATATTATATTAGGCTCATGAAAGGGTTGAGCTGAGGAAGGAATAATGAGTTTTGGATGTATGAAACCTTAATTTAATATTCTTGTCAAAAGAACCAAGCCATAGCCAGGATGACAATGATAATGACATGATAAAGGTTAAGGCTTACATAAATATAACCAGCTATAACCGGAACCAGAACCAGCTAACGCTAAGGCTAATCCAGAACCTTTTTCGGGGTTTCTGTAATGGGGAAAGAAGAGGAATGGCTGGTGATGATGATGATGATTATGCTGAGGCTTAACATTTAATGCAGTTAATTCCGGCCTGGTTCCATTCTCGGAGTCGAGTCGGGTGCGAAATTGTTGGCATTTGTATCTCTTCAGGGAAGAAGAGCCAAGCCATTTAATTGTTCATCATTATTTTTTATAAATTTTACTTTGTTGGCTGATTCCAGACAGACTGATTGATTCTAGAAATGACTTTTCAATTCCAGTAACCCCCAATTTACGAATACCGAGTTAGGTAACTTTTGCATAGATACTCATACTCATACACCTACTCATGTCCTTGTTCCTTTTCTTACAATTAGCCCTTCCCATCCCATTTTAACAAGCTATCTTTAAAGGGACAAGGTGATGGTGGTGAGCTGTGAGCTTGCTCTGTTTAAAGAAGATTAAAAGTTAATGGGATTGTGAAATACATAATGGCTTCTGCCGTAAAATGAAAATTTCAACAAGATGGCAAACTTTTTGGTCTAGAGTCTAGGAGTGAGTCGGTTTTTCTGAGATGAAAACAAAATAGAGCAAACAAAGGGTCCTCTCCTCATCATTGGTAGAGGTACATGTTTTCATACAAGGAAGGTAAAGATAAGGTTCTTTTCGCTTCATGGGCTATATTGCACCATAAGCAAAATATTTTTCTTGGTTGGGATGATGTTGGTACGGGTGGAGAGAAACCTTATCCTCTCCTTCCTCCTTCATCTTGTTGATCATTAAAACAAAGCCATAAACTGGAGTTTAGTACGTGTTCATTGGAGTGTTGTTGTCGGGGCGGTTGGGTGTTATGTTGGTCTTGGTCCTTATGCTTTTTCGCATTTTCCTTTCCATCCTTCTAGACCCCAACCATTATTATTACTTCTTAGGACTCACTCAGGTCTGGTCTGAGAAAAGTACCGAGAGGACGGGGGGAGGACCGCACCGACATGATCATGGGAACAAGTACAAAACGTACGCTTCAATCTTCAGCATCCCAGTCATTCTAGTTACTTCACTTCCATCTTACATAAAAACCTTTTGGGCCTTTTCCCCTTTTTTCCTTGCCACTTAACTTAAGGTACGATATGATATGAATATGTTCTTCATTCTTCGAAATATATGGCTATATTTTTTTTAAATATAAGGCTGGTTCATGGTTCCATCATGACAGGGATGTACGAGTAATTCCACATAAAAATTCTTTCAAGGAGTTTTAAAGTCCTTAAAGGTTGTTCCCTCCTTTTCCCTGTTGAGTTAGATGTTTTTTTTTCTGCAGTTGTTTTGCACAAGATTTGTAAGTAGCTATTCCACATTCTATGTCCATATTGGCTATACCGTGGGATGGGAACATCCTGCTCAGTCTCACTCTCAGGTACCCGCACAAACGCCAACACCGAACGAGACAAAGAAGTATGGCCCTGCATTTTTTTCATGGACTATTTCACTATTTTTTTGTTCATCCCGGTCCCAGTCCCAACCTATTCGAAATCGCAGAGGGTTTGTTTGCTGCATATCTTCGTCTTACTTACTTTCAAGCTTAGAAATGGCTTGTTTTTTTCTCTCTGTGCGGATATGAATATTGTTGTTGTGTTGGTGGCTGTATTTTTGCATGAGATGATTTTGACTACATAAGAGGAAAAGCAAGCCAAGCCAAACGGTTCAAAGACCTGGAGGAAGGAAGGAAGGAAGGGAAAAAATTCGGCAGTTCAGGTGAGATATGCCTTGTTCAAGAGAATGGAGGGGTAGTTGGTAAGGAATTGCAAAAAAATATATAAATATATTCGTATGCTTGTCGACAGAATGCAGAAAGGGAGAAATGACTGAAAAGAATATATTTTTTTTTATCTAGAGCTAGGCATAAGTACGTGTGCCATGAATGCCAAACCAAGCCAGGCCAAGACAATTGTGCAGAGAGAGATATACTTGAAGAAAGGTTGAATAGATTGTCTCCGTCGGGGGAATTTTTTCAAGAGGAGGGCTAACCCAGTTTGGGCTTGGTTTGGGACACTTTTCCTGATTGCGAAAAGGTTGCCAAAAGGGAACAAAGAGGAGACAAAACATAAATGACATGATGTATGTAGGTGATGGTGTTGATGGGTAAATATGAGCTGAGACATGGATAGTAACATTAATGCTGATGTGTTTGATCCTAATTCGGGATGTTATGACATGATGCAATCATGGAGGAATCCAGTATTATAAATAATGTCGATTGTGTTGTAGTGATCATTAGTCATTTTAGCACTATGGATTGGACTCATTTACAGTAAAAAGGATTACAAAAACGGCAAGCCTCTGCGGATTGCAAACTTGCAAAATGCATGAATTGTTGTATGGTATGATTTATGAGTCAGCTCAACTAGCAATCAGTTTCATTGCTAAAACTGAATGAACTCCACCGATAAGGCTATGATGATGTGGATCTGGATGCAAAAATGATAACAATTTTTATTAATTCTTAATATAAAATACGTACAGGTAAGATAAGATAATATCAACATCGAAACATTGAAAATAGGTACAATCATTTTAATTTGGATGAGGCACATCAAGGATTTAAAAATTGTTACTGGCCAACGTGTAGTAATAATGACTCATTGCATTGATCTTGATGCGTTGTCAACAAGAGATGGGAATGACCAATGTTTTGACTTATTAACTATTATCACCAAATTATCATTTTGGGTGAGTTGCGAATAATACCAACCAAGCTCATGGATGGTCACAGTCAGGTCAAATTGCTTATGATTCATGTTTTTTCATCAAGGTATACCTATGTCTATATATAAGAAGTACTGCTTATAAAGATACAGAATGAAGTTGAATGGAGTTGAAAACGTTTTATGCGACTGTTGGCCTGCATGATACTTAAACTGCATCAGCAAATCCAACTCGATTATTTCCCAGATCAAATTCCGTATAGAATTTGCCAATGAAAACATCTCCAAGGATCCAGATGGGCCCAAGTGGGGGTGGAACATCCAGCCCAATGAATCCCGAGAGGCAGACCGTTTTCCCAAATTGGCTTATTACCAGAACATAGTCCTTCCCCTCCAATGCAAACTCCTTCCCTCCCAATGTAAACTTGATTTCGGGGAGTTGCGGAATTTTGGCACAGTCTATCATATACTCTCCCTTCATGAGTGGGGTGGCTCCAATTTCCTCATTTAGTCGTTTGATCTCATCCGAGGGTCCTGCGAGGAGACTGGTCCCTGTGTCAGCAATTGCCTGACAGCCCCCACCGCAGTAGGTCCCATTTCCGCCAATTTGAACTTGGTCCATTTGGAACTGCCAGTAGCCCTGCTTGGACACACTGACGTAGGTAAAGTCGCCCTTGTAGTATTTTGGATCGGAGCCACCCAGGATTAGTTCTCCCCCAGTGGTACCGGAAGGGTTTCTGCGTTGGGTTAAGCAATCAGTCAAACATGAGGCATATACCTAGGTAGGTTATATCTTGCATAATCATTTTAGAGTATTATGACATGATCATCAAATTCAGAATTGGCAAAAGGTTAATTACGTATGTACCTGTTCAAATAAAATGAAAAGACAGGATTGCTGATTGCCCCTTGCTTAACCATCATGTTGAAAACTGGAGGGACTCCGTCAACAGAAATGGTGTCATAAGCCATTCCCAAAATCCCATCAAACTTGGCTGCCACGAATGTCAATCCTGGTTCATTAATGGCTTCTGCAAATAATTGGTCATGGACCTTCACTCCCCCAATCTGGGAAAAGCAAATAAATAATCGACAATCGTTATCATGTTATGAATTTCCTTTTCATAAATATATTCAATAGATCAAAAGTATATTTAATTTATGACATACGGAGACAGTATCCCTGGACAAAATTCCAGACAGGCTTCCAGATCCATAGCGAATTTCAAATTCAGTTCCATTGGCTTTGTAAGTTGATGACTTCTTGCTGTCATATTTATTATGAAGCCCTGCAATACGTCAAAAAGAAATATTAGCTCAATGTCACTGCTCATAAACGAATGACTCCATAAAAATGTTCAATTTCGTATTTAAACAAAGCTGGATACTTACAACAGGCTATGTTTGTCCATCCGCATTTATTTGATGGAACCCACAAGTTTGATGAGCCAGTGTCAAAAATTACTCGGAACGTCTGAGGAGGTGTGCCGATTTGAATGGGTCCGTAGTACTGGGCCTGTAAGTTATGTAAGGATAAAAATATTTAATCATTGCGCATTGTTTATTAATTGTCTTAGCCAACATTTAACATTTGAAAGAAACTGTCACAAAACTTACATCCAAATAGTTTGACAGAGGTTCGGGAATTGGTCCACCAAGACCAGTCCAACGATGGTGAACTAGTTCAATGTCAGTGCCGACTTCCTTGAGGGCTTGGCGAACAGTCTGAACCTTGGTTAAGGGGACCCTAAATGGGGAATCGGGAAATCAGTCATTAAAATTTGTTACGTATTTATCTACAGTCCTTCCTAATTCACATAATGTAAAATTATCTAAGCTGTCATTCCATTTCAACTCAATCCTTTTCCGATATTCTTTTTATCTCACGGTCATCAAAATGTTCATCCATACAAACATTATTTTAGTTTCATGCAATTTATTTTTGCTCTTCTCCTACACATTCTTCGAATGCAGTCTGCCAACTTTTATGCATTTTAACAACAACGTTGTTGTTGTAAAGTGTTAACTAAACTAATTAGCAACTGTCAAAATTGTATCATCCAGCCTGGGATAAAAAGGTTTGGAAAATTTGCAAACTGTTTGCAGTATCCTTCTCATTCTCTCTGAAAGACATCGTAATCCTGGGCATTGGAATGAGTCATGTCTTTGTCTAAAAAACTCTAACTCTGAAAGGCTGTTGACTGCTCACATAGCCCCTGCTTAGCTGCATTTGTTTCGTTGAAGAACAGAGATTGATATATCAAAATCGAATATGTATCAGCCTATAAATAGGTGTATATTAAAAAAGAGAAAATCTAAAGCTTCTGAATTATATCGATTGACATTCGGGGAAATGAAATAATTTTGTTGCTGACAGTCATGCCATATTTTCCATCCATGGACATAGCAAATTACTTATTTTGTACCTTTAACTTGAGATAGTTTTCAAGCAGAACCAAAGGCTTAATCAAATTAATCTTTACTAAAATCATTTAATCATTTACAAAACCCTTCCAATTCAAACTTCTTACCTTACAAGTTGTCCAAATGCCCCAACGGCAAGACACAGCAAGACCAGCAATGTCGTAGTCATCTTGCTCCAGCAAAAACGACCTTCTCCACGGAAATAAATTTTCCTTTAATATTATTAAAATGAACTTTCTCTATTTTATTTTGACAATTTTTTTAACACTTGACAAAAATATTCCGATCAGCTTTCCTTCCTGTCCTGTCACTGTCCACCCACACCTAGCAATGAAATGACACTACCGTGGAGACAACCAAATACCCAATAGGACCAACAAAAACTTATTTATGATTATGGTCAAGTCATCATGTTATGAACAGTTTTTTGGCATGCATGGATGACAAGACAGAACAGTAGCAAAGCAAGAATCAAATAGAGTAAGATAAATAAAGCCCTACACAACTGCACTTGCTGGTCCGACCAAATCCTAAAGTTGCTGGACTGGAGTGTAAGCTGGAGCTGGAAACTCTAAGACATTTTGCTGTCATGTCATGCTCATGAAGTGGTTCTTATTATGTTACATTACATCCCAACATAATAATATAAAAATGTTGATTCATCGGTACCTAAATATAATTCCGTATCTCTACAATAAACATGTAGACAACAAAATACATTTTTTGAAGCCACAACAACAACTTTCCAGTAGTCAGTCCAGTAGACAGAATATGATGCCTACATTTTTCTTGACGGTCTAACCATATCATTTTTTACTGTGATTTAAGAATTGCAGAAACTAAAATATATAAAGCTGAATAGAATATATGAGTACCGTGGCATTTTTGATATTAGGACTATGATCCTCATTCCTCATCCTTCTTCGGTCACTCACGCTATCATTATATTTTTTCTATTTAGAGTTTCCTTCATAATCCACTCCACTTTGTCCAGCGGGATGGAACTAAAGTTGTGGGTTTTTTACATGATAAAGTGTAAATGGTAATAGGTATGCACGCTAGAAAAATGCAAGTAAATTTTTTATCGTGGATAAATGGACATATAAGTAGATAGTAGCTGGAAGCAAACTCAAGTTTTGATTGCATTTGCAAGTAAAAACATTTCTTACATGAACTTTGGCTAGTTGATGCCATTTCATTTGCGTGCCTGCCTTTCTTCTCATGAATTATGTTTAGTAGGTATTAGATTTTTGTGAAAGTCAAAAACATTAAAAATGAGATGCGGTGGGATGAGAAATGAAAATGATGGAATGCATGTGAGATGCGATTTGCATTTTGGTACATGAAAGAACTTCTCGGAAATATGTCAGATAATCAAATTATATTCTGCTACAGTCACCATTCACCATGTTGGTTTGTCAGAGGGCAATATTGTTCAGTTGACAAAATTCTTGCCAATGACAATGATGATGATAATGATAATGCCAGTGACAATTTTAAAGATTTAATTTGGTTAATATTAACTTACCCATTTCTGCACTACTGGGGTCAATTAGTATCTATATGAACTTCATATGAAAAGTGAACTAAATGAATAGAACAAAATTTAATTTGGTGAATGACAAATTTGTTTGCTTAGGCATTAGCGTGAGTTAAGTAAAGGAAATCGACTCATGAATCATATCAAAGTCAACCGCAGAGACATTTATTATAATGCATGGACACAATGAGGTTGGTCGCATTAATCAGCATCTTTCAACATTCTAAAAAAATCATACTCGAACTATGATGCATACTTGTATAATATCTGTAACCTCTGGGGTTTGAATTTGAACTTGCTTAGGAAGACCATCAAACAGGAACAAAATGCAGAGATTGAGAATGCTGCGCAAATAGAGTAGATTATGCAAGTCAAAATATTCGAAGTAAGTAAAATGGTCTTTATATAAGTATGAGTATGATTATGATTGTGACTAATTCCATTCCGCATCTTTCCCAGATTCTAAGAAGTCTCTCCCTCTCCCATAAATATAATATCCTTCATGTTGGCTTTGTACACATATTACAAGCTATATTTATAACAGTTGGAACGAATCGCAAAAAAAGTTCTTTGAATCTTCTGCCTCTCGTCGCATGAATCTGAATCTGAAATGGAAATGATAATGGTTTATCTTTGTTCTTGTTTGACTTGCCATATGCATGTATAGCGTAGAAGTGCATGTTTCACTCATAAATAAAAACGATATTTTGCATGGATCTCGTAAAATGAGGAGTTCAATAAGGAAAGTCTGCCAGCAAAAAAAGGTACACGATTGAATTTGCAGAATCTTATGCGGTGTGCCAAAGCCCTCTATAGGTACAACGAACATTGAATCATTGACATTTGTAAATATCTTCATTTTTGATTGTGATAATTTGGTCCAGAACAGAATAGCGCCTAAATAAAAAATTGACATTATTTGCCATGTTGTGTATCCTCCATAATTGATGCATAAAATAAATTAAAATGCTATTTATTAAAAGAAAATGACTGGATGATTTGTTCATCCCCGTGCTTCAGGAAGGAACAATTAAGTAATTTAAGTTGAACTTGGATTTCGTAAATTTCTGAGAAGCTGGAGGAAGTATGCATTATATTTTTATTACCTTGTACCGTCGAGGTTAAGTGTTGGTCCATCAAGATGATTTTAAAATATTTTTCATGTTCACCTCCTTCCAGACACTCATTTGCTTATTACATTTTAGGGACCTAAAACTGATATGATTATGACATCCATGGACAGAATTAGAATTGTTGGATGGCCATCTCCATGGTCATGCATTTGCGTCAGTCCGCTCATTAAGTCGGCTTGTTAAAAGGCAAGAAGGATTCTGGATGAAAAAGGTTCATGAGATGAAAAAGTCGGTAGCGTGGCGTTGTTATTCATTATTAAGAGTTTGTGATATATGATATGGCAAAGCTAAATGTGGAAGTTCATTTCGTACGAATTATTAACCGGAGCGGATGATGCTAATGTTGATGATGATGATAATGATGACGGTGATACCAAAATATTTTTCAATGTGATCAGGATAGTGCCTGGTCACGTTTTCCAGTTAGGTATATAATTCGAAGATGGACGATGTATTTTGGTCCGTCTAAAAATAAGAACTGGATATTATGCATGATATAATAAATTTTATTGAAAATACAGCAGAATTGGTCAAGACCATATAATATTACATTAACAATATTATTAACTATTAATAGCGACGCGTACTGTACAATAATAATACTTAGAAATGCTAAATTTATCTACTTGATTAAATATATATCTAATTCCCATTTCCCGGATCAATGTCGATTTGGTTTCTTCTCACGTTTGAGCTAACTTATAAATACTACCAAGGTGGTCAGAGAGGTCACAGTCCAGGAATAGTTTTTTTTAACTTGAAAAAATAAGCCAACAAATTTTTATTATAATAAAATTATGTCCTCGTCCTCAATGCCCTGATATATTAACATAACATCCGGATCCGATTCAAACTGATTCATGTGTGGGTTTCCATTCTGGAAAACCCTCAATTCCCTCACTAATAATAACATTTTTTCCAATTAAGCCCAATTTCCGGTGTAAATTTCGTTTCTAGTTACATCTTTGTTCCTTTCTACAATCATTTTCATATGCCTACTACGGCATGCGATAAAATCTGATAACATTTGCACCTCTCCACCTACATAACTTGCTAAATAAAGAGAGTTCACCTCAGTAATTTAATACTACCCCAATCCCACGGGCTTGGGGCTTCTGTTACGCAATAAGGTAAATCATAGAATTTACAATTTCAATCATGGGTTGGGAGGAAATGCCACACACTTGGAACCTACGTATTAGATATTTTTATTTTTATCCTGGACCCAATATCCCAATTTCCTTAAGTACTGAAATAATGAAACTACAACCTACATAACTTTCTCACAATGAAATAACAAGTCCGAGAACAATGAATGTTATTTGAATCATAATTTGAATCATATTTTCTTCTTTTGAACGGTAGGCTAAATATCCTACGCCATTTTGACACCATATTTGTTTCATTCATTCATCATAACATTCCAAAATGTATTTATAAGACTAATCCGACTTCGGAATCCGAATCACCGAGCTTGTGCCCACATTTCTTAACCAACAATTTCAGTCCATTCACTCAAAAAATGTCCCGCTAATCTGCTAAATATATTAATTAATTATCCTGAGACAATTAAAATGATAACTCCATACATTTTTCACAGACAAACAAATCATTCATTCCCAACTAAATTATTTTTCCAATTCATATAAAAAAGAAACATAAAATACACCCCATAATTTAAACCTACAAGAAAAATTATGAGTCTCAATCTCAAATATACCTAAAGCCTATATCTATCCGCCGTGAATTTCATTTTATTTTTGAGGAATGTTAGTATTTTATAGTAACCTAGGTTCCATTTCCAGTGATAAATATCTCTTTTTTACGCACGATATATCTTTCACACTAATTTGCCAACACGGCCAATGAATTCAGTTCTTGCCTAATTTATCTTAATCCATTTACTCAACTCTCAAAGTCTTTCATTCAGTTAACCTAACACTATTTCCCCCGCACTGCAAGTCATTCCTTCAATCCTTCTTACGAAATCCGGAACACTGCCAATTCGTGTTTTTTTCTTTTACAATAATACTGCCACTGTATAAAATCATTCGTTAAAGAGACCTTCCTCGACGATGATATCTCTTGTCACCCGTTTAGACTATAAAAATTCCTTTCCTGCCCTTATCAAATTTATCACCACCACCGCCGAGCAATAAACTGTGTAACCTTTCCTCCCTCCCTGTAAATTTTATGACGCTGTTTTGTCATTAACTCTCGAATTGCACATATAATCTGAATATACGTAACTCTAGCATAATTATATTTACAATTTTATCAGTAATCCGCACGCTCCACCAAGACATTTATTTTTTAGTATGTTGTCAAGCTTAATTAACGGAATTTTCCAGTGTTGAGAAAGCATCAGTAACACTGAATAAATTTCAATTCAATTCAACACAATTCGTATAATGAATCAGTAATAATAAAAATTTCAAAAGACATTCAAAGCATCATATTCAACAGCCGACAATTAGTAAAAGTAATTAAAACAACACAATTCAGAACACAATAAACCAAACTAAATGTACTTAATTTTATGACAAAAAAAAAGATCTTTAAGAAATGATAATACAAAAAAAAAATTGTTTTTCTTGGTATAAGATAAGATGGGAGTCAGCAACCCACGCATGAAACAGGAGAGTCCTTGGAGAGCAGAGAAATTCAGAGATTTTCCCCTTCTCAAATAAGTTTTTTAACTCAAAGGAAGAAAAAAAATTGTTATTTGGGTTCAGAGTACAGTTTATTAACTCGCTTTTAAAAAGATCTTTCCCAGTATTTATATTCGATATCTTGATCATGTGTACCCTTATAAGTCTATTGTTCTACATTCGATACAATAATATATATATTGATTTACATATGACATATTACACATTACACACATTATACATCATATCATATCATCATATTTGAAACATGATCTATTACAAACTACGACAAATTGTAATATAATATTTCACTTCCGTCACACTCCGAAACGATTATTCATCTTAATCCTAAGTACATTTATTATTATTATATTTAATTATATTTCTTCGTGGTTTTGTATCTTCATGGATATCAGTTTATTTCTCAACAAGGTTATACATATTTATTATGCCAAATTCGTGGCATACGTTTTTTTTGTTCCACTAAAAAATGATTATGACAAGGATCATCATTGATATCTTTTAAGCATGTATAATTTTTATATGTTTATATCTCTCGCATCATCATATTCATTCAAATATGGAACACCGGCTTCAATTAAATGTGTGTTTATACCAGGTATAAAATGTGTAAAAATCTATAGTCTACATTTATGGAAAAAATCATCAGTTTTGTTTCGGCAACAGTTTCATTGTCATATTTTAAATTTTAAATTCAGTTTTGAATGGGTTCATTGGAAACTCGTCAATAAATTCATTTCATTTCTTGGAACTTGGAACTAGATTACTCTCGCCGGAGGAAAAGGAACACGGTTATATATGACTTATATATTTTTTGTCACATGAGTACAAGGTTAACATAAGTTAGTTTTAATTTACTTAATGACACACTTTCAAAACTTTTAATTCGTTTTTTTCTTGGCGGAGAGAGTTGTACAAATTCCTACAAAAGGTGAAAAGTCTTGCAAATGCTAAAAAATTAATTCCACCTTGATATATTACAAATATAAACTGCAATATAATTTGATTTGAGATGATTTGACCTTTGAACATTTCATTTTTGTAGGAAAACATTTTTTGAACTGTTTGGAGAGTACAAAGTACACATTTGTAATTTAAAATACTGGATCCTTCACAAGTATTTATTTTAATACAGAAATATTTTTGTAGTCATCATCTAAAAAATCAAGTTATAATTTTAATACATCATCATATTCATCATAATTTTTTCGTCATGAACCATCATCTTTTTTTGTCCCCTTGAAAGAGTTTACTACATAAATTCTTCTTCATCTGATTTTTATAAAAACTGTTTCAAACATACATAATTAAGTTCAATCAGAGAACTACACAGTTGACTTTTGACATCTTTTGACATGTGTGTACAAGTACAAAAACTCCATTCTTTTAGGATTTCATTTCAAATACATAATTATATTGTTCATCAGTACAAATGTTACATGTTTTTTTCTTTCTTGGACAATTTCATTATTCGATGGGAAAAAGTGTCACATGAAAATCTTTTATTTTATGACATGCATTATAAAAAGCTTGCAATTTGCAATTTTTGTTATTATGTAATAATGCTTGGATTAAGTGCATACACCATCATATTATTATTATATCATCATAATTCATAATTTGGAATGCGAAATGGGTGCTACGTGCAAAATCAAACATTTATAATGAAACACTGCAAAAAATGTTATTACAAACATGAGGGTCACTAAGACAGGATTCCACATCCGCGGTAGAGATTAATAGACATGACATGATACTGACAAGTAAATTACGCAATGGATTTTTGTAAAAATGGGGTTAATTACATCAATGCAAAATTATTATGGATGAACTTAATTTTATCTCCTTCTAAATTGTTGCTTCATATTTGGAATTTTGCTTGTGATTTGTATAATATGGAATTGATTTGTGTGATTTTGTTTGTTCAAGTTTGTGAAGCTCTTTTGTTGACGTTGACACTCAAGTTTTTTGAGGGGAAGGACGAAGAAAGAAACAAATTGCAATTATGCTTGTTTGCTAAAATCTTACTGTTCCATATTGAGTCATATGTATTATTTTAAAATTATCTTTTTTATATATCAGTTCATATTACTTATATCATTTATAAAAACTTTTAAAATGCTTTCTCTCTTTCACACACTAATTGATAAATTGGAATATGTAATTGATATCGATATTTGTTTTTTTTTGTCATAAATTTACCAAGTAAAAACGATTTTTTCAGTGATGGCAAGACATGGAAGTATTTTTTTTCTTTTTCTTTTCTCTCTCTTAAATTCAGTTACAAATGTGCAGACCATTGGATATCATATCATACTAATTGTAAATATGTTCATGTTTTGTAAATTTTTACTTTAACTATTTAAGTTTTACGGACTCACTCACTCACTCACTTCTCTTTCGCTAAATATTTATGTTCGTCTTGCTACAAGACGATTTCTTCTTAAATATATTTAGGTTAATTGTACATTTAACTTGATCAAATTATATCCTCATAATCATAATCATATTGTATCTCGGTATGTGTTTGACGGGAACAATTTAGCAGCTCAAAATTAAGTCTCTAAACCTGTTCATGAATAAAACAATTACTTAATTGATTAAAATCAGTTCCACGATTAAATGATAATCTAATAAAATATTTTAGAAACAATTCATTTCGGAATTTAGCGTTGCACATTTATCGTGCAAAAAAATTGCTCATTCTTTTTTCAATAATACAAGATCAAATTGGAATAAATTATATCAAGACTCAAGACAGCCCTCTCATGCTAAATATTTTTCCCTCCAATACTATCTTGGTAAAGTAACATAAGTTAATATTGTACATGATCAATGATCAGTGACATTGACCACTTAAGCTTTAAAAAAATGAAGCACCCTCACATCGACATCCACATCGTCACCTTTATCATTCACAAACATAAGTAAGTACAAAAACAAACAAACAAACATGGACTTAATGAGAAGGATTTCGGGATTTCATTCATTTCAGGAGCCAACCCAACTCAAAAATCAACGCAGCCAAACCAAACCACACGCACAAAACAAAGGACAACCTGACATGACATTCCTCCCTCCTCCTGGGAAGAAAGGACTAAAGCATTTGGTATGAGTTATTAGTGAGATATAATTAGGTATTAAGTAGTTATTTTATATGATCTCTGCAAATCAACGCAAAAATGTACAAACATGCTCATAATATGAAACAAATGGAGAGACAAAGGAATCAGATCAGATCAACTTGAGAGCAAAGCCAAACAGCAGCAGCAGCAGCCAACATAGACTAACACATAGACTTACAGAGACATTTCGTTTTGTATAATATCCTTGATAAGTACATATGTATATAGCTATATCGCTAATTGAACTATGCTAAATGCTAATTAATATAAAATGCCCCGATGTAGTTATGTCGGTTTTTCGATATTCGGTGGTTATGTTATATAATTCTCAAAAAAGCCTCGTTGTAAATCTTCTTGGTTATTTTTTTATAATTAAAACTGTTTTATCATCTTCTTATTTTTTTCCCACTTGTTCCATCCTCCTCCTCCTCCATATTATTTTTTTAACAAATGTAAAACTGGCTTTTAATGAGTACAAAAGATAAAAATTTAAAAATTTTACAATATTGGTTCTCCAATTGGTGTTACTTTTAAAACTGTTGTTGAGAGAGAGAGAGAGTTGGAATTCATATTATCATCATCCTACTAATAATAATTATAATAATAATTAATCATATTTCGTGTATGTTGTTGTTGTTGTTTGGACAAAACAAAAAAAAAGTACAAAAAAAATCATCTTAGAAAAAAAAATCAGACCTCTAAAAAAAATTTTATCATCCCCCACTCTTAAAACTTAAAAATGCGCATGATGAAAAAATTAATTGATATTGTGTTTTACATTTAATTAAAATTATAGGTAGGTAGTAATTATATTTATATAAGTATAGTTGTTTTTTTTTTCTTCTTCCTGTCTATTTCTCATATTTATGTCATATACAGTACAGTTGTGTTCTATCTTGGGTTATTTTTTTTCTTCTTCACCTCCTCCACAAAAAAAAATTGAATGAACCTAGCTGTTTCTTTCTTTTTTCTTCTAAACAGAGTTGTTGTAAAATATATTTATAGATAAACGGAGAGAGGAGACAATATTATAATTATGTAACATCATCATCAGAGTTAAGTTACACACGCATATAGTTCTAGCTAGTTCTATTTATATTATAATATATATGTTGGAAGGGAGAGTTGAGGGAGGGAGAGAGAAAACAATCAAACCAGTACGATAATTAAAATGTGTTGTGTGTAGTTGTGAGGTAACTTGAAAAAATTCATTTTCACCTTGTGTTTACATATGTAGGTAGGTAGGTATAGTAATAATAATAAAAATTATTTTTCTTCTTCTTCATCTTCGTCGTCCCCTTCTGTTAAATGCCTGCCTTGAGTAAGCCTAATTGGATTGAATTTATGCAGTCACCTCAGCCTCACCGTTGGCTGGAGCCTCAATCCCATCCTCTTCAGTTTTCTCCTCGGTGGAGGAGAGCTTTGCCTTCTTCTCTGCGCTCACGCCGTCCGTGGCATCGGCTACTTCAACTCCCTCGGATTTCCTCTTGCGTACCTCTTCTGTAAATAGGGGAGAGAGAAAGGAGAAACTGTGATGAAGACACACAATCATAGACAAAACGCGTGGATTGGATTTTTTTTTTTCTTGTTGGGAAAGTTTGGGTGGGAGGGAAAGTCAAGTCAAGCCAAGCATCAATCAGCTTATCATTAGGTGTTAGGCATTCCCGGAACGCTTATCAAAAATACTTTTTTATCAGAAGCTTTGCAAAAAAAACAAACATAAAGCTGACATGAGTGCATGCTGCATGGAGTTGGAGTGGAGGGAATATTTATTTAGGGATTAGGCTTTAGGATTAGAGAGTGATATGGGTAGGTGGGTATATTTTTGTTTTGTTATCTGGAATGATTTTTTTTTTCATATTTATTTACCGATGATGTTACCGTCGGCTTCTTCGGTAGTTTCCGCGGACTCTACTCCGTTCGTGCTCCCATTCCCATTTGCACCTCCATTCAGTTCTTCGGCAGCGGTCCCATTCTCCCCCTCTTTGGCATCCTCGGCAGGCTCTGGGACGACTGGGGCCTCTGGCTTCTCATCCGAAGTGACAACGGGCTCACCGGCTGCGACCTCCTTTGACACCTCCTTGATGGTGGTGGTGGTCTCCTCCTCAACCCTTCAGAGAATTAGTCACATGCTTTAGAGTTTAGTAATTAACGGTTGGGAACAGGGCCACTGTCTTAAGTCACCCCAAAAACTAAAGGAAAAAATTCTTTGCCGACCAGATATGATCATGAATCATGACGATGAATGAGTACCGGTGCAAAATCATCACATAGCATGAACTGTCAAATAAGCAGTTTGTCATTTGCATGTAGCCCGACCGAAGTTAAAACTTTGTTAGAAAAAAAACTTGCCTTAGCTTGGCATTGGCATGCATCATATCCATGTTAAGCCGCTATGCTCTATATTAAAACTATTTAAGCTGACAACTTCACTTTACATATAAGCATACTATTTTAATACATTCCACACTAGTCCAGCGAACAAAGACATGCAAATCTGCAACAAAAACTGCATCCCAAATCCCAAGCGCAAAATCTAAACATCTAATTTAGTCAAAGCGTCATATAAACAGATACATGCAATATTGCAATGGCAATGCTATATGTGTTGGTAAATGTCAAATGTCAATATAAAAACACTGACGCTTCCCACACTATATGCCACTCTGCCAGTTCCACGATTTTTTGATGAAAGATGACTTATATGCATATCACCGTCATGATGATGATGAATCATGAATCATGCCAGAACTTAACTTAATAAATTACTTTAAAGAAGAAGAGAAAAAATGTTGTTTCCACTTACTTGGTAGTTTCCACATCAGCCATTGTAAGAGATTCTTGTTTTAAGGTATAAAAACCGGAGTTAGTGTTGATGAGGTTCGTTGAGAGGTGAAAAATATAACACGATAAACACCAAGTTGTGTAGCTTTCCTTTTTCTTTTTGTTTCTCCTTGAGACTTGAACAACAAAACAAATAATAACGATATTTAGATATATATGTATTTTTATATATAGCTTGTTTGACTTTTAGTCAAAAAATGGTGCGACGCGAACCAGGCCGGGATTATATTATAGAAATAAATGTAAAAATAAAAATGAACTTTTCTTCTCGTTTCCTTTTTTCTTCAGAGATAATATTTATGGGTAAGTAAATATACTCCTGAGAAATTCCAAATTACTACGTAGCATCTATCTTCATATATAGCTTATATGTATAATGATTTCTCCTTTCCCCTTGCTCTTAAAGTACAACTTATTTCATATACAATACACCACAAGAAGAGAAAATTATAAAAACGCGAGATAAATATAATTTAAGATGCAAAAAAAATATATATATAATTTATGTGGATTTATATTTATGTAATTTTATATGATACTTACTCGAGTAGTACTAAACGAAAGAGAGTGACTTGAACTGTATTTTTTAATTATATTTTTTTTTAAGTTTCGGAGGAAAGAAGCGAACGCACGAAAAACACGTCTAACTCACAGAACAACTAACGCCAAAGTGACGAGACGAGCCGGGGCAACGGAATGAGTTTCTTTTTTCTCTCTCGAGGTGGTTGCTTCTTCCTTGGGTATGGATGGGAATGGGGGAAAAGGTGAATATGTATTTGTGGCGTTGTTGTTTAGCGTGAGAAGTTTGTTGGATGGACGGGGATTGGGAGAAGAAGCCAACATTGTTGGGATTTGGAGGAGTTCGGGTGACCGGGATGATATTGTTGGGAACATATAGGCTATATGAAAGTTATATGACATGGATGGGGAGGAAATATCGGAGAGCATCATCGATTCATCATCAAAACTCCACAAAAAGCTTGAGAGAAAAAAAAGCCAGGGATATTGTTATAGGCATATCGTCAAAAAAGGGATATATTCGGGTATGGTTTGGCTGGGAAGGACGCAACAAGAGCGAAGGCATCATCATTTTTAGCCCACACACGCTATCCATATCCCTCCACCAAGTTATATGAGCTAACCTTGTACTTTTGTGAAGTAATCCATGATATATATTTTAGATGATATTATTATGAGAATGATGCTCCATATAAAAGTTAGCTGGGAACGCTTTTGGTTCGGTTTGGAGTTTGGAGGAGGATGATGATCATGATGATGATGATGGGGATGGAGGATGTTAAAAAAACGACGATGAAACCAAATCCAAAACCAAAACCATGCAAACCACTGACTTGACTAAATGTAACATGGTATGGTAGGGAATTCGAATCATCATCCTGCTCATTATATTAAAAAATTCTTCGGGAAGCTGTACCCTCTCCTCTCGTTGTACTCAACGACATTCATAGTCATAGTCCAACTCTCCAATTCAACAAAGCTTCAACAATACAAAAAGGTAGCGTTTTTTTTTCGCCGAGGTTCGCCGATCTCATCACTTCACGATGGGATACGATACGAAAGGAAAATGATGGTGATGATGATGATGATGCCATCATGTTAGGGAAAAGGCAAAGAACCCTCCGAGCTTGTAAGAGAAGCAAGAAGAGCATCATCTCTATTCTGATATGATTTTTTGGAATTGTTGGAGGCATTGGAACCTTAGTTAGGTATAGCCTATATCTATATGACGGTGATACATATTTGCATATGAATACATAGATCCACACTTACTTATATGGACCATATCTCAAACCCAACAAACACCATCATCGTGATATAAGTATAATCATTATTACGGCTTGGGATGGCCAAGCTAAGCTTTTAAAAAATCCCTGCAGAAGCTAATAGGAAAATTGGGCTTATAAAATGTACATGCATTTTCGGAAGGTATAAGTATAAGCCAAGCCATATTACATATTACCTTTTTACATATGAATACCTTCCCATCTTTTCTTCTTCAGTGGGAGGGAAAGAGGACTCAACAATAAGTAACTGCTTAACAGTACACTTAACAGTGTGGACTAATCATGAGGATAATAACCATGCAAGGAAATATTCTTCCCATCTTACTTAATAATACCTAGTAAAAAGCTTAAGGAGCCCGGCATCGCATCGGCTTTTCCATTTGTTAGCAAACTTTCATTCTGCTTATTACCGATATATACCAATAATGAATACCTTACAGTCAGTCCTTAGTCTATCGATATCGCATCATCGACTTCCTTCAACTTTCTACCAGGCCATGGCACAATATAATTTATCAGGACACCGCAACAGCCCAATGGATAGATAGATGCAATATGCAACACCATGGCATTGTAGTAACCAGTGGTTCATGGTTCATGTAAATCCCTATCATAGGTATTATTTTTTTACAAAGGAAGATATCCTTATGTTCTGATCAACTTACCTTTTCAAGTTGGGAATAAAATTCTACATGAATCCTCACCAATCCATAAACAACTTACGGTCAGGCATTATCCTTTGTTCATTTCGTTAGCCAGGAGAGGTATCTATCTATCTATCTATCTATGTGCTTGATGTTCCTTAGATGAAATGATATATAGATATAATGAATGGAATGAATTTTACTTTAGATATATGACTGCTTACTCTCTTTTTTTTTACTATAAAATAGATACCGGCAAAAATGCTTTTTTCTCTCTTTCTACGTCGAAATGTGGAAATAGTAGGAATAGTGGTTTATAAAATGTACATGCTTATATGCCTTTTCTCATGATTATATTATATGACAGGGTGGTGATGATGATGATGATGATGCCGAGGCGATGCTCTCGGTATTGTTCCTTGCTCTGGTGTTTTTAGTCCATTTCCATGATCATTATAATGGTGGTGATGGTGAAGCTTCCCTCCACCACCTCCCTCTCTTCTCCTGAAAGCTGAAAGCGTCCTCCTCATCCTTCCCGTATTTTTCCATTCCATATAGGCATATAAATATATCCAACTATATCAGAATTGAATATGATAGGAGCAAATGCAGCTGCCGAAGAAGGAAGCCCTCTTCATGCAATGGATTTACAGAATATAACAAACAACTTATATACCTATAAGCTCCTCCACAGTTTTCGGGGGCCAAAAAACGGAGAAGCGAAAAATATCGAAGCTTGGAAGAGAAATTTGGCTTTTTTCCTCAGCTTTTACCTTTCCTCTCGGCTATAACATGGCCTTACACAGTTTATTATATTGATATAGATTCATACATGGGATGGGAATTTACGGTCTAAAAAGGATAAAACCGGCTCGATATAGAAATAGCTTCCTATTTGGTATATAACTTATTATGAGAACTTCAACAATATGAATATCATGGACTGGATATGGATATAAGAAGAGAAGAGGAAGCCTCTAAAAAGTGCAGAAAAAGGCCGGAGCAGGAATAATATGAGGACGACGACGCTTCTTCCCATTCCCCATAAAAAACTTGACGTTTCGCTTGGTTGTTCCACAAGACGAGCGTTATAAACTCTTTTTTTATTATGATTCGCTGCGATGCTTAAATCTAGAGAAAAATTATATAAAATTCAGCCTACCTACAATACAAATACAACCTACCCATATCCCATATAAAATGCTAGCCTATCCATCACCTTTCTTCATGCCGTGACTGCCGTGAGTGTTCGTGGTGAGGAGTAAAACCAAAGCCGGGATGACTACATGACATGGACATCAAGAAAGAGATATGGATATATATAGGATTAGAAATGAAATGAATATGACTAGGGTTAATATAATAATATGGACATGGAGTAAATTTGGAGTAAAAATGCAACAACGCTGCTATATTATACCTTTTATGAAGGAAGAAAGACGCTGCGAAAAGAAAGCCATGAATATGACTTGACTTGAGTTTTGAGTTATATGTATCGAATCGGTAGAGAAGAGGGAGGTCTTATAGAACGCTTCATCATATTATTGTCTAGATAGACAGGACAAGCCATGGCATATAGCTTGCTAGATATATATTACTTTCAGCTAACAACAATTTTCCCCTGAAAAAGCAAAGATAAAAGCAAAGCGAAAGCAGTTATGTTATACCTGTGACTAGGTATGCTCATTTGAATAATAAAAGCTACCAATTAAAAAATCTATGCTATTGCTATATAGACATAGCGAGGCCTTTCTTCTTCGTCCAGGTCCAATCTTCCAATAATATTTTATGTAGTTTGATGGAGTAACCTAATCCATTTATCTTGTAGCTTTCCTGAAATTCTTCTTCCTTTATCAATTCATCATAAGCCAATTCATGTGGGTTCCATTTAGACAATAAACATCATTATCAAAAGTGTTTTGTATTGCATGAGCATTCATTCCATATCATAATCATATCTAGCCATGGCCATGTATCTGGATCTGGAATATGGAATTAGGCAGTGTATTTTTTAAAATGAATTTCCTTTCCCTGATCGACTCTGCCTGGAAAAGGCTACAAATTACAAATAAACATTATTTACTACTTCATCTAATCTACATGAGCATGAAAGGATGAAACCAGACCAGATCATTGTCTTTTTTGGTTTTTGATTTTTTATTCGTGGCCCTCTCATCATCATCATCGTCATCAGCCATTGGATTGCATTTGAATTGCATTTGGCTTGGATTGCAATGCAATGCTCACCTTTCATGTTCTTTCTTTTTTCTTACCTGAGAATCCTGCGAGATTTCTTTTTTTTTATTTCAGAGAGAACTGCCAGCAGCAGTTCGGTCACCGGTGTTTTTCTCCTTTACTATACCATATCTCGAGAGAGAGGAGGATAAACCAAGTAGAAAACTGCGTCTCTGAAGAGTCATAGTCATCAACATCATCATCATCATCGTGATGATGATCACAATCATATCATCATCAACATCACCACTATCCTCCAACATCCAAGCCACCGTCATGGTCATGAATTTGATGTATGAAGTTTCCGTTCTCCCATTATATGAGAGATTATGTACATCACCGATGCATACAACATAGGCCCATAATGAACAACAAGAAGAAAAAATATATAATATGAACAAGAAAAGGAAGGGAAAAGGAGAAAGAAGGTTCAATTCAGTTCAAAAAATTTCTTCCCAAGTTTAGGCGAAAAAAAAAATAACGCACTGTCAAAAAATATATCAAGTCAAGGGATAGTCATATTCGTAAATTGTATCGTAGGTAGGTACATACATGCACAATGCATATTATACCGATGCGATGCCATACCGGAATTTGGTTTTGGCCTCTTCTGCAGTTTCCTGATATTTTTAACATGATTTCTAATACATGGAATGATTTTATGAACACGATTTGATCTGATCTGAATTGGATAATGGGATACTTGTCATTATCAGTATTAGCAGTAAATGTCGGTTTCGATTTTGATAACGAACTGATTAATGCAGTTCGATGCAGTTTAGTTTTCCTTCATTTTTAATGCAATTTTTGTTTTCGTTTATCTTTTGAGGGGTTTTATTGGGAGCGGAAGGAGAAACGTTTTGGATTTTGGCTTATCAATGGTGGTGGTGGTGGCACGGTGAGTGCCATTCCATTCCATTGATAATTTGATAACATAGCGAATGATGCTATTTATGTAGCTGTATGAGTTTATGACTAGGACTGGGAGGGCTGCTATACTTAAATGATACATAGCTATTTTTTTACGATTATGACTATTTAATGACACAGCCCCTGAATGGTGCTGAATACTGAATGCCCAACATAAAAAATATATTTATGGAGGAACAAATTGCTGAAATGATATCTCTCTGAAAGTTGTCCCTGTTTCTATTCGGAAGGGAGTATACGAATTTGCATAGGCATCAACTTCAACAATCCAAGCCATCTCCAACGTTTTTCAAAACGTTCATAAATTTCATTGTTGCATTTTATTTTTTGCAGGGCTTCTCATCCTTGTCGTCGTTGTCGGCGTCACGTCCGACGCCATACGCACTAAAAAACGAAACAATATCCCCATCATCATCATCGTCATGATCATACCCTCCCTCCCACCATGTTCTTGATTTTTATCTCCTGCACTAATAATAATCACCATTGTTGGAGACAGAAGTCTAGCAACGCAAGCGAATTGGATGATGTTATGCTTGGCTAATTTCTATATTTCATACCGATGTTGATATGTACCATCCAATTCCAGTTTACGAGTTTAGGACGAGGTTGGGATACGAGAATGCGGCGATGAAGTTCATTTTTTTTATTACACAAGCATACATATATTTTGCGTGTCGATGTATTTGTTCGCATTCGCATTATCACTATGAAAAGTAGCAGGGTAGGATAATAGCTATGAACGCATTTCAATATAAGTGCGTACTCAACCTATCATTAAGGCCTGTTGCTAAATCATAAAAAAGCAATGAAAGTGCACCTATGATCATGTTGATGATGATGATGATGTGGCCTAATCTAATAATTACCAGCGCATAAAACGTTCACCATTAATGAAGGTAAAAATTTTATTTTAGGGTGCTCTTGCACCCGCTTCTAGCGATATGATATGATCCAAGGTCGAAGTCGAAGCTGGTTCGAACCGACTGGATTCGCAAGTTAGATATTTATGAAGATATGAATATGAACGTGGTCAATAGGGGAAAACATTAATTACATAGATATGGATTTGTATTATATAATTATGTAGAAATTGGCATGTTGATGGAAACTGGAAAGCAAAAAGCAGGAGCAAATGGTTTCTGTTCATGTTCATTTTGCTCTGCAATATAGCTAGGTTTGGAATTTGATGGCTGATTTCATTTTGCCTCGGAATGCCATGTTATGATTGGGAAATTGTATTTTCTGTGAAATAATTTTTGCGAAATCTCATTAACACATCAAGAATGTACTTTTTATGTAAGGTAATGACCAATCTTAATAATTTTACTTCTGAAATGAAATAGTGACCAGCATCACCCCACCTGGTGCAAATTGATGGATTCCGCTTATTACGCTGCTTATCCTATTAGCCAAAAAACTTGTTTGTCAATTGTGGAGGGGCACCTGGACTGGACTTGTACTGGATCGAGCACGCTTGCAAAAAAGTAATAATAATTATTTGTTAGGTATGTTAAGAACTGATGGGAAAAGTGTACCATGAATTTACATAAAATCAATCCATCATTCATCTCCCTTAGTCTCCCAATTCGTTCATTATTATAATGATCATTGATCAATGATCATAGAAAAATCAAATCTGCTTTTTATTTTTTCTGTAGTCCCCAACTTCCAGTAGAGCTGAATCGTTCCATCTCATGATATGTGATATGACATCAAAGACAATTTACAATTTACCATTTTCCAACAATTTCAGTTCATCCGCCCGCACCAACCAAGCCAAGCATGTAATGGCCAACCTTCATTCCCGGCAGGCCATGCCATGCCAAGCCAGAGCCAGACCAGGACGGCACAAGTACTGCCACCTTTAAGTAATGTGCATTCCCAATCCCATTTATGCCCGCAAGGCATGATCTCTCTCTCTCTCTCTCCTTCTCGGTCTCAGTCTCCCTTTTTCTTTGTAACTATTTTTTAGCCAGGAATGTGTTTCCCTCCACTAACTTACACTTTTACAATGTACTTGAGAGTTAGTAAGAGAGTTTATTAAGGCAAGAGAATAACATAAGTGAGGAGCATCATATCAGCGCAGCGAACTCATTTTATTTCCACTTCACTCCATCCATCCATCTCAACCATCCCATGTAGAATTTAGATTTTTTCCTCGTATTATTATACCCAAGCTAATAGTCAAGCGCGTGCATATATCTATCTATTCATTGTACTAAACTTTGACTTAAGGATAAAAATTCAAATTGAATTTATTTTACTGACTGGGTTTTGACCAGACTTATGTCTTCTGTCACTGTCATGTCAACCAAATCCAAGACCAAGTCCAACCCGTATAAGATGTTTTTTATTCCCTTATACTCCCTCCCTTCACTCTCACATCATAAGGAAATGGACCAACCTAGGAACAATGAGCCTGTCAACATTTTAGGACAGGACAGTACGGAACAACATTGATGGGGATGATGGAGGGAGCTAGTTCTAAAAAAGTTGGTAAAAATATAAAATGAAGATGCACATGTAAAAAAAAGCTTCAGCCATCATAAAACAGAACATAAATCTTGTGCAATTTAAGTACATTTTTTGTAAATCAAATAGCATATTATTACGTATCCCTCTCCTCCATTTTTAGGCCCTCTCGTGAAAATTAAGCCCGAATATAAAATTAAAGTATAACAGCATCCCATATCCCATATATCCCATTTCACATCTCCATCATCCCTTTCCTTAAAAACTGCATAATACGAAGCCTCCAAACAACCAACTACAAGCCAACAAAACATTGCCGCAAATTGCAGAACACGAAAGCGAGAAAGAGAAAAAAATTCTCTTAGAAATTAAGATTTACACACATTTTTCATTCGGAATAGCTCATCTTATGCAACTGGCTACGGCTAACTTGGCCTGAGGGGAAAGTTGGACTTGGCAGACTGGACTATTCAACAGCCCAACTTGGAGCATTCCCGGCGTGGGCCGAGTCATGTCTGTCCCAGCTCATGGAACTCGGCGAGAAAGGTTTCTGCCGGGATGACTGAACAGTATCCGAGTCTTATGCATTGTTGCTCTTGGCTTGCTTTCCTTTACGTTTTAGGAAGAGCAGGAGGACATGGACAGAAAGACTCTTTTCAAATAAATGGAAGGAGGCACAAACTCTCTCACAAAAAAATGTCTTGTTTTTTTCAACTCGACTTATTTCCCCCCCCCCTTCCCTTCTTCTTGTGAATGAGAATGAGAGGGAACAAGGGATTCATAGATTGAAGAAAATATGAAATGGGCCCTTTTTTCTTTTATCTATTGCTTGGCCTGTACCTTAAAATTGAATTTATAAGCACGTGTCCCCATTTTCTCCTTAGAATGGAATAGAAGAAAAAAAGGTCAGATGAACCAATTCCTGGCCTATGTCCTAAGTATTGCATATTAATAATATGATATTATATTATATTATATTTGAGCAGAAAATTTCCGTTACACTTTTCCTGTGAAAAATGGGAAATGGGAATATAACTGCGGAGTGAATGCACTTACTTTTGTTCGGGTTCACAATTTCACATGGACGGCATGGCATGCCACCGGTACCGGTTACCGGTAATGTGAAATGATATGGTGGATTCGTGGATTGGATGGTGTGGGTCAGTTTTTTCTATGAATTTGATGAAATGAAAGAAAGGCGACGCGTCGGTGGTATTTTTAGGCATAGAACAGAACAGAGGCAAAATCTATGAGTTGATGTACCCTATTCTATGGAATGATGATGATGCTGATGAGAATGATCCGGATCCGCCGATAGTTTCACGATCAACATGATGAGATGATGAATTTTATGTGTATGGTGCAGGCAAGGCCAATAACAGCAACTGGTAGTAATATAGTAAGTTGTAGAAGCGGTAATGATATCAAACTATGGACCATATTATATATCATGAATCCATGAAGAAAAAACTGTATTACGGATCTCCCTGCCTCCCTCCCTCTCTTCTTACTACGAATACCCGGTCGATTCATTCTATTCATTATATTTTTGAGGCAGTTGCAGAGCTCCAGTTGTTTGCAACTTTCAACAATGGATCATGTATAGGGATCGTGTACATACGAATATATAATTTTTAAGGAAAATAACCGACAAGTTTGTAAAAGTTTTTGTCAGTTTTCTGAGGATATTCTAGATTGGATTGGGTAATAATGATCAGGCTCAGAAAAGAGAAAAACCATCTTGCAGGATTCGGAGAGAATTCGGAGATATGAGATGGAATGAAACTAGTTTAAGATATGGCATGGGTGGGTTCCAGTGAAACGTGCTCAATTCATTTCCAACTGGATGGAAGAATGGGCTAATGAATTGGCGGCTAATGAATGAAAATGCCAGGGAATAAAAAATGGGAATTGCGATATTGCAAATTGTGCAATCGCATTATAATTGTCTATAATTATATTGCGTATTCTGAAAAGAAAAAACCTCTTTTCCTTTCCTGTTAATTATTGCAGTCCAGGCATTCCGTACTTGCTTCGTATTTAAAATTAGTTGTATTACAAAAAGGTGCAAGAATGGTTAAATGCCAGCAATCATTCAAATAATCATTCATTAAGTTATCAGATCACGGCTATTCATCATTATTTCTAAGTTACTCACCCACAGTTAAAAACTTACTTTTAAGCATTTTTTTATTTGCATTTTTTCTTCTCGTTTTTTTTGCCGGCCGGCCGGCTGCTCAAAATATTCTTCCAAGTCCCAAGTCATGTCATTTTTACTCCACGCCACTCTCCCTCTATCAGAGAGGAAGAGTCCTCTTCCTGATAATTATGACAAAAGAGAAAACGCTACCCAACAAAAAAAGTACACGCTTACTACTTACATGAACATGCATGCTTATTGCTTCCCTTCAGTTTTTCCACCTTGAATGGGATATAATATCGTAGTTTGCTTGTAGTGCCGGTCCTGTCAGTTCAGCCTCAGTATTAACAAATAACTCAAATGAGTAAGTTTAACTAAAATGCATGCATTTCTCATTTCCACCAACAACCAACATGCTTAATAATATCTCTGTGGTACTTTGTATCTGTCAAAATCTAGCGGCTATGCAGGCACAACATTTACAATTTAGCTAGATATGTACATTTGTATATCCCACATAATCCCATTTCCCGTAAAGGTTATACACACATAGATATGGTGAGGAGAGGAGCATGTCGAACGAAAGGGCAAAAATTCCATTGTTCAAACTGCCATGGCATCATCCTCACTGTTGAAAGAAAGCATTATTTTGTTAGAATGGAGGAGACTGCCCCTGCATATCCCAAACTGTAAGGCAAAGAGGCAGCAATGCAATGTTGCAGCTGCAACTATTAGAAAACTACACTCATCCTCCTCTAGGTACATAACTCACTATACATACATGTCTAACATTTCTTTAATTTATACCATTTATGGACTACTTTTTTAACTTCTCTTGCGGCATTTTGTCCATCAAGAATTTTGCTAAATTTTCTTTAAGTAGATAGGTACATACTTGTAAATGAATCATCATTATACGATGAAATGCAAGAATTATTGCTCATTGACATTTTGATGACATCGACCCCCGACCTGACCCTAACACTACTCGTGCCATAAAGAGCAGCCGCTCAATTCCAAGCAGGATTATATTACTCCACCGGAGCGTTTGGCGGAATCTTAATCCCTTTTTATTACGAAAGATAAATACTTTGAGAGATAACTGACGCTGTGGCGGTGACGATGACGATGAGCCGGGTGGGCATAATTTTTTTTAGGTATGATACATGCACTTATGACATAGCAAGGTACTCTACATGAATGAGAGGCATACTGCAAAAATTGTTGTGCCAAGCCATAATTGTTATTAGCGAACAGTTTTATTACCGTTTTTACAGACGATATTCCCATTCACGCATCCATAGCAGAAGTCATTCAGAATAACAGAATACATACCATAAATGCTAGATATAATTATATATGCCTATGAAATTAATTAATTCAATTTTAGAATAACCAACCAACCGGTGCTTGTCAAAATGCTCTGGATCATTCCATGCTTATTCCTTTGTCAGCCTAAAATTCCCGGTG
Source organism: Pseudosinella alba (assembly GCA_034700485.1). NCBI lineage: Eukaryota > Metazoa > Arthropoda > Collembola > Entomobryomorpha > Entomobryidae > Pseudosinella > Pseudosinella alba. The sequence goes on from JAQIXQ010000044.1 coordinate 56,138, forward strand.
TCCGGTCTTCCCATAATTTATGATCATTTCTTGATATCGTTTACGTGGTTGGTACATCCGTGTGTATGGAAATTCTGTAAAATCCAAATCCTCCAGACAGAAAAAAACGCTAGACTGGAGTTTTCAAGGTGCACATAATTATATATAGTATAATGCAATGTACATGAACTTGTTATACATTAATACATTAAAACCAAAAAGTACCTACATTTACATTCATGTTCCCTATATCATATCCATATCATATCTCTACTTTTACGTAACATTACATATTATTCCCATTGTTCATTGTTAGGTTAGAACTGTAATGCAATTACGATGGCATTGGCATTGGCTATATTGACGGAGGGCAAGGCAAAGCCAAAAAAGTTGTATAATTGTAAGTAAAGCGGCAAGAGCAACAGCAGCGCTTCCCCCAATGAACCTTTTCATTAACCAAAAGGGAAAAACGTGCCGGTCCCTCCTGACATCATGGCCATGTCCATCATGGCTCATGGCTTATAAGCCGGCCGGCCGGCGACGACATTTGGTTTGATGAGTAAAACAAACTCGTCATCTTTCTTCAAACTCACAAACAAAGATGTAAAACAATATCCTTTGTAAAGGGAGGGAAGAACTAAGATGGTAAAAAAATAGCTTGGAAGCGTGGAGCCGGGGCCGCCTTTGGCTTCTTTAGCTTGGTCAATAAGTACCTAATATAGAAAAAGTCATCCCATTCCATCACCATCAAAATCATCAACAACTTTTTCAGCGTCTCTGCATCTGCCTGCCTGCCTGCCTATATCGAGATCGAGCTTGTTTTTCTCTTGGAATTGGAATACATAAAAAATAGACAAAGGAGCAAGAGCAGCAACTTACTTTTGCAAAAGTAGATACAGAGCTAGCTCGAGCTTGCCAAAAAATTTGGTGACTGTTGTTGCGAAAGTAGTCTAAACATCACCATCACATCACATTCATGAAGAAGACCAAAGAGGTACATTAATTTTTATTAATAATGGTCAAGAAAGTAGAGAAAAATGTACTTTTTTATAGGCATCTCCACTTGGCGTATACTTGGGAAGAGGATATAATATTCCATGCTAATTTGCTAAAAAATGCTACACTGCTTATATTTAAGTGAAATGCTCTGCTTTGACTTGAGTTGAGCTGTTCAAGAAGAGTCACATCGCAATTCGTTCGCAAATTTACCATTTCATTTTTTCGCAGCATTTCCTACTCCTTTTGTTGCTCATCAAAAGTCCGTAATGATATGAGCGTAGCAGCGACTTGTGAAAATAGTGTCCATACCTATATGCGAAATTACGAATTAGGAAGGCAAGTTAAGTTGTTTAGCCTTAACTTTTCCTTTGCCTGTTTATGAAGAAAACTTTCTAACCGGTTGGGTTGCTAAATTGTACTTCTGCATCCTTTTTCTTTTGACAAGCCAGAGTCAAAGTCAGAGTCAGATTTTGCACATTCCTTCCAAACAGCGTTTTTACCATCATCATCATCATTATATTATATCATATCATAAGTATCCCTCCTCAGTTTTAACATGAGGATGAAGATGAGGATGAGGTGAAGATGAAGAAAATGATGAAGACGACGCTGCTGCAGCTTCCTTAAAAAATATTAAGTGTATTATCCCTGCTCTTTCTAGTGTAAAAAATAATTTACATGATGATCATGATGAGAAATGGAAAGACATGGGCCATGGGAGGGAGGAAGGACATGAAGGGTGATGATGAAACATGAAGAAAATAAAATCTCGTCGAAGGATGAACGACGACCAAGAGGAGGAACAGGAGGGTAATAGTCATGGTGATGATGATGATGATGATGATCATGTTATGATAAGGAATGCAAAAAACTCTTCTTCGCTGTTTTTCTACAATTCTACATTTATATCGTCCTCCTGAAATGAAAAATATATTGCTTTACACTTTTTGTATCATGAGAGGGGAGAGAGGAGAGCTGAGAGGAGGGAGAAGGTCCATGCAAACTTGTTGTTTTGTGAAAACTGGAAAGTGAATCCATGGAATGATCTAGTAAGCCGGCATTCAGTATGGCTTGGGCAATGCCATGGCACTATATTCATGTTACTCACTCTCCTGCAATAATTTTTTTTAGCAAGCTTCTTCGTCAAGTTTTGCTGTGAAATGGAATGGTTGTAGTCGTATTTAGATGTAGTAAAATAATGAAAAGGGGATTGGATTGTTTTTTATATCATCCTCATCATCATCGTCAGAGAATTATATGAGCTCTTGTTATTGCATATCTATGATTCCCATCACTTTTCATACATAACCATTTTCACCGGGGGAGATGGTGAGTGAGTAAAGTAGATTTGAGTTTGAGAATATTCTCATCGTATATCTCATCTCATAATATTCTGACTGACTCTCCTTTTATTCTCCCTTCTTCTTTCATCGTTTTATCCAGCGGTGGTGGTGGCGGCCTGCCAGCGTCTCCCTTCCCTCCTTATGAATGGCCAATTTCTGCGAAAAGGGAGGAGTGGAGTGGATGCACTGGATGCAGTTCTAAAAAAAAATTTAATGAGGATAATGAGTCAAGTCAATAGGTAGATTGGATAGTGATGATAATGATGTTTGAATTTTGAATTGAACTCTGTTTCGAAAAAGGTATATCTGCCATCATCGAAAATGAACTTTGGATGGAAATATGATTTTATAATAATACCAAACGTTTGTGATGATTACATTGATGTGACCCTGGCGTCATGTCATTGAGCATTTCAATTAATTCCAGGAAGATTCTCAATTATGAATAGCGGATGATTCGACGAAAATTCAGCTTCTTATGGCATTAGTGTACTATTTTATGAGTAAGTCAATCGAACCCTGTCTTCCCACGAATGAGTCTACACTCCGCTAACTCTATTGTCATGTCACGATGCTATATGCTAATGTGATAGTGATATGTTGCATTGTTGAATCAACAATGATGTTGCTCGCGTTGCTGAGAATGTGATCTCATCATTATACATTATATATAAAACTAAAACTGGTACAGGAATTTGATTATTGATTGAACAAAGATGATGCGAAAAATGGCGCTCCAAAACGGTTGTCTCGAATGCCATTGCCGTGTCACAAACTGATCATTCGAATATTCGAAGAAATACAGAAATACCTTTCGAAATCTTTTGATCCAGTCAATGTCAAAATGAGTAACAACGGATGCAATGGCCTCCACTCTTGCATTTGACATGGTCATAAAATGATAAAATGAAATCCTACCTACATGGAATGGCAGTATTCACATAAAAATGAATTCGTCAAAAGAGAACAAACATGTTTTCGGCATAAAATGATGATGAAGTTAAGTTCTTTTTGCTGGAAAGGACATGGAATAAATCTAGTCATGTTTTAAATTAAGAAAAAAATTACAAAAAAATGATACCAACAGCACCCGGGGTTCCCAGGCGGTCACCCATCCAAGTACTAACCGGGCCCGACGTTGCTTAACTTCGGTGATCAGACGAGAACCGGTGTGTTCAACGTGGTATGGCCGTTGGCAAATGAACTAAGGAAGGTTCCCATACTTATCTGATGATTTGCAAGCAAGCTTATCATTATCCATATCATATCGCATCAAACCTTGTATAAATAAAGCCAGCCCAAGCCAAAACCAAATTGAACAAGCCCAAGCTCATCCATCACCGAATGCCTTTATCGCCATCTAAAGCAGTTCTCCACAATAGGCTGGAACACTTTTCCTGGGTTGAAAGAGGTTCCTCCCGGGTCCGTTAGGGTTCATCCAAGCATCCTTCTTAACATCGTCATCGCAACGGTTTCCCTGATTCACTTTGCAGTTTGCATACGCTGAATATACCCATCTCATAATCTTTATCATTTATCATATTTGGAATTATTCAAATAACTTGTGAGTGAAAACATTTGCATTTACTTTCTGTCTATAATCATTGATCATACTTCTCTCTGTATTTATCCCGAATTTGTAGTGTTCCTAAAAATCCTCATGTTCATTTGAGTCTTTTCTTGATTTGGAATTTAGTTTAACTTTGAAAATTGTAGTCTGAAGAATTAAAATCATGTGGTTCGTCGGCCTCTTGTATATTTGCGTCATCCTGATGTTGTGGGTGACTTTTGAATTTGTGGACACAGATGATCCCCTGATCCGGCGTGGACGCCTGGTCAACTGGGTCGCTCGGGTTCTCCGACTCTTAGGAAGGATTCACGTGTATACATGAGCAATATCGGTCTCGGTACTTCAGTGGTAAGGATGATAATTGCCAATTTATTCCAAATTGTGCCTTTTCCCATACAATTATATCTTTTTATTATTGAAATGATTCAGTTTTGACATTTTTGTTGGCGCCGTCATCAATCACGGTCATAATCAATCAGAATTAATTTTGTTAATGTGTGCGTTTCCTTTGGTATAATTATTTGCAGTTAATGTCAGTCATCAAAAATCATTAATTTGTGGATTCTCCTAAAAAAATCCGGCGGATTGATTTAAGTTTCTTCCAGACCATAGCCATGCAACAAGTTTTTAAAAATTAGGAGAGATTATATCGTTAAGGTATGCAATATGCTATGAAAGGATTATATGAAGGTCCGACAAAAATTACTTACTATTATTTGATGATTTTGATAATTAATTATAACGATTGAATTAAGATGTGTTATTTTTTCTATTTATTATTTTGTGGTCAACAGGAAGTATGCTTATGGCGGCGTTACTCACTCAAGTTGGAGAGGCTCATTTACAACCGTCACTTCGTCACTTCAAAGTTTACATCTGGTCAATTAACTTCAAGACTGAGTCCGCATGTGTGAATAAAAGGCTGTTTTAAGAAGACTGCTACTATAATTGATTGGATGCATATTACGTAATTTTATTTAAAATAATACAGTTCAGGGTTAAAAGGTAGGATTTATTGTTTAATTAAGTTTTTCTACAACATGTACATTTTCACAAAAGGTTATATATTTACGTATATAAGTACGTTTAACATTTAATTTAAATGTAAATGTAGATTAAAGTGATGACGAGCTCATCATTACTTTTATATTTTTTCTACTGTCAACAATTTTAGAAATTAGTGGGTGGTCGTGTATATTCTTATTACTATTACTATGAAATAAGTCAAAATGCAGAAATAAATAATTAATATATTTTTATTTGTAACCCATATAATTTTGAAGTGTAACAAATTGGTTTAATTCTAAGTATTTAAGTGCAATGAAAGGACAAAAGCGATATATTTTTCGTACTAGGGTTATACAAAACCAAACTATAGTTTGTATTAATTAATATGTGAATTTATGTCAACAATATATAATTAACAGTTACATAGCTAGTTTAAGTATAATTTATGCTTTAGTCTGTTTTCATTTTTCTTGGTGGGACAGGAATTTAAGTTTCCAGTTAATCATTTGTTGGTAAAATCTCTGTAGCATTAAAGCAACAAAATGTTCATGAAAATAATTAAGTTTTGATGTTTAGATTTTTAAGCAAAAACCAAACCAATCAGGGGCCTGCCCAAGTGTTCTTATATAATTTTATCATTTATAGAATTTATATAGATTTTTCGATTCTGTATTCATAATAGCTTATCAATCCTTATATGTATAATAATCCAGGACAAATCACGATAAGGTCTGACAATCAAAGTAAGTAGATTAAGTTACATATTTATTAGTCAAGATACTATTCATAAATTTGTTAAATTAAACAGGAGACAGCAGTCAAGCACCATTTTGTTCCACTTCACCCCACCCCGGTATTACGTAGGTACACCGAAAACTAAAATAATATTTCAGAAATTGATAGAACAACTGGCAGAAAATTATAATGCATGGCTAAGTCAATTAGGTAAATTAAGTAATTAAAACAGTAGTTCTAATAATACAAAAGCATTATGTTTAACTATTTTTCACTACATCTATGTAATTATAGCACAAGTTTGGAGAGGGTCCATAAAATCCGAAAAATGTTTTGTTCTTTCCATATATAATAATAATTTAAACTTTCTTATACCTTTCTAGTAATACTTTCTGACCTAGTCGTTGTGGTTGGTTACATCTATATACGTATGTGTATTCCTGTTTTCTATATAACATCTACACAATAAATCTGTGTTATAGTCAAAGCCTAAATAATGCATTCCGTGATTCATATCAACAGTTTTACAGTTAAACTAGTTAGAGGTAAAATATATAATTTAGTAATATAATCTATATTGGTGTATTGCAAATACGAAATATGGAAGTTGCCACAATATATTTTTTTTGCTTGTCCACTTGTCATTGTTGTTAAGGACATGGGATGTTGGAGTTGGATAGAATAGAATCAATAAATAATCGATGATGCAATCTTCATTTTTCAGATCTTTTTTTTGTATATCGAAGAAAGAGTTCTGTACTAGTTTATTCCTTTTTTACTCTCCGTTTCACTCTGTCATATTTGGATTTTGTCATGTTAATCATAATCTACTTCCATTTTTTACTTTCTCTTTTTTGGAACATAACATCCCCTCCCGTTTGTGGACACACTGGATGTAGCCATATAAGTTACCATACTCATTTTCGATTTTCCACCACCCAGTCATTGGGTGTGGACAAGGACACGGGGGAACCCTCCTGCATGGCATGCATGGCATCTTGAAGACTCGTTGGCCCACTCCTCTTTTTCCCCGGTCCGGCTGCCAAGTTGGCTGCTGCTAATCCCATCAAATGCTTTGCTGCCTGGCTCCCCGAGAATCCTCGGCCCAGTCCCAGATCCAAGCCTCGCTTTGTGCTGGAGAGAGAATAAGAGTAATCGTTAGTTTGGAAAAGGTCACGGGTTTAATTGAGTTTTAGGTTATGGAATAGCTTATGATAGGGGAGGGGAGTTTTTAGCAACTTTTCTTTTCCATTCGCTGATTGTGATTTACGAAATGGTGGAAGTTGGTGGTGGAGTTTGCGAATATCAGTTTGCCCCTGGTACCGATATTGCCTTTTACAGAATTTGCTTTTTGTAGAGAATAAATTGTGCTTGGACTGGAGGAAATGTACCATTAGTGAAATGATAGGGAGGCATGTAAAAATAATGACAAAATCTAGTCCTCAATTAAATTCCAGCATTTTTTAAAAAGTGATCCTGATTGTACTTTAGCTAGTCGGGACATGTCGTGGTCTCGATTTTTCAAATGTCATTCAGGTCATATATGTCAAGGCATACTGATGTACTGATTCAACTGTTCCACGACCGCCAAAGTCTCCAGTCAACCCTAGCCCTTGCATGACCCCTGTCGTATGTGTGGGTGTATAATTATCTTGAAAGTGTTATCGATGAACATTGATAAACGAACGGGCATTCATTTATTGACATGTAAGAGACGACCAACAACAACACCACCAAACCAATAGGAAAATGTATGGCGGCACCACAAGGAAAAATCACTTCCGTCCGTTCCAAACTCATCCATTCTCATTGTCCCCGTCAGTCTTGGGGTTTTTGGAGAGGATTTACTGCTAACTGATGATGGTTCATGATCATGATGATAAGTTGATGACCGGAAATCGCACTCATGCTGTGACTACTGCGATCAAAGAGATATGTATGCCAGCTTACTTTCAAAGCAGGAATAATGTCTAATGTTTCTCCCTAGCATCAGGGTGATCCTATTCTATTGTGGTAGTGGTCAAGCAAGTATCAAACTCAAATCCTCAAGATTTCTTCCCTTTCTTTTATCTGAAAGTAACAAGGGAAGGACAAAGCTTTCTCAAAGTTGATGCGGAAAGGAAACAATCCTGATCGGGTTTCTAAATGTAAGATATTCGACCCAATTCAATTTTTCTTCTGGGAATGGATTGGCTGAGAAGGGGAAGGAAGTCAAGTATCAGTGTCATCATCATGGTGTGATATCATGATCAATTTCCGAGTAAACTGTCATAATTACATAAACTAAAGGCAGAATACAGTAAACAAATCTGATCAGATTTATTTATTTCGTATGTTTCCAACAAACTCCTATCATTATATAACCTCTCCAACATTCTTAACGAAGTAGATCGAATTGTTGTCATAATTTTCTTAAAGTTCCCATGATATTATGATTTTATCATGTTTCTGATTTTGACCGAGCATTCAGAAAGACACTTGACGATAATTATGGTCTGATAGAGATTATTGGGTCCTAACTGCAGCCATTGTTCAGTATCAATTCTACTGTTACATGTTGCTCGACAAAGTTGCGAAATTTCCGTTTTTTAATTCCACTTCATTAGAAACTATTGTGTAGTAAAGTCTCATGGCTTTATTATCTTCTGCACAGAGCATGGTCTGGGGACAGGAGACGGAAATAAATCAAAATAGTATGGTATTCTATTCTATTTCTGCGACATTCACAAATCAAGGGCATCTACAACTACGTCAAGGTACAAGAAGATCTAAATCTAAATCCACCGCAGAAGGGAAATTGTTTGCTCTTCCATCGTTGAGACAAAGGGAACATCTCCTCCGCTATTTTATTTGGATTCTGGCCAACGCCAAAGTGCATGACTTCATTTCCTCCCTATTAGGTCCCAGGGGATCTATTTGGTCATGGCCGAAGAGTGGGATGATCCGAATTGTATTTTCCTGATTTATTATGACAAATTCAAGTACAATTTGAAGATATTTTCTCTCCAGTTCACAAATTCCATGGTCCGTGGCTTTTACAAATATGTATAGTTTTGTCTCAGGAATGCATCTTTTATGCAGAGGGACAGGGTTTAAAAGGACATAAATTTTGAATTAGATAGAGCGAGAAGAAAAAAAATACATTTTTTTGCTTACTTTGTGCTGTCATGTTGAGCTCGAAGGATACTCTGGCCAAGTTTTGCTAGTACTTCCAAAACCGCCTCTGGATCATCTACCTCGATCATATCTTTATATCTGGAATATAAAAAAAATCAACAATGTTTTAAAAGCATGTTAATCGGCTTATAATTAGTTTAGTAATCATCTTATACATAATTATATAATTGCCATGAAAATAATTTTAGATAGTGCCACCTGCCACTTTCCATGAGGTTATTCCAAGAAAACAACCAAAATATGATTTGCATGAGCGAAGCTTGAATGCATTCGGCGAATTCACGTCAGTTTCCATATCGGAAAACTATATAAAAGGAGGTGGTCCATCATTACCAAGCTCAGTTTCAATTTCGACACCTCACAAGTTAAATAAATTAAAGTTCTAAATAAAGTTTCAAGCTGAAAATTGCCTGTCATATGAATTCATTTACCTAACACCATTCCTTAATTGCTAGGCTCTCCATGATAATTTAATACAGTTGGAAATGTACAAGATTCAACTGTGATTTATCTTCGATCTACGGAAATCACTATCTAAGTATTTAATTTACACTGTGATACAAAGCAGTGAAAAACAATCAAAAGGATCAAGCATGTCTAACCAAAGTCCCAAATTAAGTCGGAGGCTCATAATCACCATCACCATCCTACGCACATCCAACATTACATCATCATCATTCCTTTTAATTCCAAAGTCAATCATTCCATTAGCCCATACAAGCAAGTTGGCAATCAGCATGTAAAACTTATTAAGGGGAATTGGAGATGGATTGGGTTGAACTTAATTCATTGCGGTTCAGAAATATTAGGCTATTCATCGCTTGCTTCTATTTTCATTTCGGTGCTAGGGCTAAAATTCCAACTCATTGTACAATTCCCAGATCCCAAATCACAATTAGGAAAACGCTGAACAAGTTGTTCTTTTGGTTGGACATGGGCCTTGGAGGTTGGAGGGATGGAATGTGACGTGAGAGCAAAGGGAAACACGGGCATAAGTAGTTCCATGTTCCAATCCATGATGGTTGGTATTTGGTACGTTGTTGGGTTTTCCACCACAGCCGCTTCAGCTTTTCCCCTCCCTCCCTGGTGGGTATAGACTTGAAAAGACGGCGAAGAAGAAGGCCTTCATTCCCCAAAATAATACTATCCCTAGCCATGCTAGAGCCAACCGCAATTCATGTAATTCTGCTCTGTGGAACATTCCTTTCCCTGGTTTGGTTGTATGCAATTTGCGGTTGGTAGGTATGAAATGATTTAGTTTCCTCCACTAACTCCCTGACCTAATTTATTTACTTACCTAAGTAGGTATTCAACAATCGATGGACAATCATTATCACTGATTACCAAATCCCGGAGCCAATTAACGGAAGGAAAAAAGTATTTTTTACAAAAATAAGAAGGGGAAAACTATGTTGGAAACTATTCCCATTTCATTGACAATAATTGTTCTAAATCAATAAGTAAATAAGAAAATGATTTCTGGAACTAGGATTTATGACGCATGTTTTACTTTATCCCAAGTCATGGTAAATGGATTCGCTAGGCAAACAAGCTGGAATGCATATTCCAAAGGCCGAAAGGTTTTCTACAACAAAATACAAAATATTGTCCACTTCCCGAATCAAAGCTGTGTTTCTGCAAACAAACTTATCCCTGTTTAATGTCATTCCATCCCATATTACTTTCTCATTTCTCCATTAAATTCTTCCACTTTCTGCATTCCCCTTGTCCTCTTGTCCTGTCCTCTCCCAACATATTTGTTTTTGCTCAATCTAATAGCGCAATTTTAACTTTGAGCTGAGCCGAGCCAACCCTAATCCTAAATAACGACCATTATTCTCATCATTCAATTCCATTCTTCTTGATCTTGTTGAATTAAGAAGGACAAAGGGACATTTTGGGTGGAAGGAGTAAACAAACATATTTTCTCTATTTTTTTCTCTCCTTCCAGTTTAACTTGAACCCTCCATTCAGCCAAGGTAAAAAATAAATCGGTTTACAACGAAATGTAGGCACAGAGCTGAATCTAAGAAATAACTGTGCAGTTGGTAACCAAAACATTCAATTGAAATATGATGTTGATACCATTTTATGTATTATGTTATAAATATAATGATGATTAATTGATTACTAGTTTTATTTTTGCTGTGATTGCTTTATCTGTATAATCTAAACAAAATCGACAACATGAAAAAAATTATATTTCGACGTCTATATATCACAGTTTGTATGCAGTACAATATGGTAACTTTTTGCAAAAAAATGTAAAAATTTATCCAATAGTGAAGTCAGTGGAGAGCAAACAGACAGACAGACAGACAGATTTTTTGGAAAATATAACTACGCTTTAAGCTCTGTAATAAAAGTGAAACAAGATCTGTGAATGGCGCTCCCTGGCCTGGCAGGCTTTGATTTCACTCAATAAGGCTGAGTGGGTGACGCTTACGCTGACAAGCGTTATTAGAGGAAGGATGGGAAACTACGCGGCTTTAGCCCTAAATATAGCAATCAAAGGCGGGTTTTTGTCCGGATAGGAGGATAAATATCCTCCGCTGCCGTCATCTGATCATGACCATCATTATTCGGGAAGCTGTCGGGATCCTCAAGCTCTAATAATGATAATTGATAATAAAATGGTGTGGTTGGAATATGATACGGTTCAGGTCAGAAGAGGAAGGAAGGACTCCAGAGAAAGTTGTGGTTAGTTGGAAGGCTACTGCTGGTGGGAATTAGAACCCAGCACCCAAAACCATCAACAAGGCTATAATGGCGCCACAAAAGTTGTAATTTGGTATGACATCACAGACAAATTGTATGTGAAATGAATACGTATTTCGTTAGTCCTCACTAAATATTGTAATTACTTGATTCATTCTTCACTTGGTTGTTAGCAATTCGTTATACAACGGAAACAACAAAGGGCAAGGCGGGGTTTTGTTTAAAATTATGCTTCGACAAGTTTTTGCTCACATGTTGGGGGTCTCAAAGTTTAAAAGATACTTTTTATGAAAAATTCGCGATTGGAAAATATGAAGCCATTCATTACTATTTGTCAATTCACGTCAGTCCAAGTCTTGACCTATCAATATCAAAGCAAACTGAAATTTCAACCAATCATAAATATATGTTTGAGATCCTTGAATTAACAATTTCTCTTTATTTAACGATCATGTGATCCTGGGACTTGTGAACTGCGTCATTTCTTTATCCTATCATTTGACATTTAAAAAAAGGGATTTGGCCCCCGTGTCCGGGATAGAACAACAGCGGATTTGAACAATTATTTGAGACATTTAAATCCGAATTATTGTGTGCTTTTGTAGCTTATGGTTAGTTTGGTAATAAATACTTGGCTTTTCTAGAACCTGCCAAAATCAATTATATTAAGAGCTTGGATTACTGCCTTGCTAATACATACTTTTTTGTTTTCTTTTCAGTTATGATATGATGCAATGGCTTGGCATTTGCAAGGGTCTTTCCGAAAAAAAAAAACCTCAACCTAAATAATCTGATAGATTTAGGAAATATTCAATATCCGATCATGTCAATGATTCAGAGTGACGCATCATGAAACATGGAAAAAGTAGGAAGTGGGAAATGGTTTCCTCAGCCAACAACGCTAACCATTTCCGTCTATATATTTCTCTCTGGTGTATTAGATGGGTTGATTGTCAATGATGATGACTGCGATGGCGTTATGTATTTCCCTTTCTCTCTTTCGCCCCTTTGATTTTCTCCAAACATATTTCCAGAATCAATGAAAATGAAAGGCTTTTTTTTCGGCGATGGTCTAGTCTTGTCTGGCTGGTTCTATCACATCGGCTCCCTCAGCCCGTTATCACTTTTGTGATAGGAACGCCCACGCCATTCCTCTTTTAATGCACCAGTACATCCTAAAGAAATCCCGAAACAAGTCATAGTCATAGTCAAAGCCATGTCAGAGCACGCCCATTTAATTTTAAGTAGACGTATTCCACCAAAAAAAAAATTCGCTTTTCTTTCCCATTAATTTATTTTATGGGACTTGCAATCACATGGAAGCATATATGAACATTAGATAAAAATTCAAGGTCGAGCAGCCTTGCACTAAAAGATAAAGATGAGGTCGACGTCGACGATGAGGATGACGTCCAAGCCATATGACGCGGTTATTGGAGGCTTAAGACATATACCTCAATTAGGGGTAATTCAGCAATTTCTATGCACAAGGGTAAAAAAAGTTCAAGCAAACTTGAATTGTAATTGAGTGGAACGGGGTTTAATGAATTGCGTATCGGCATATTACGCTGATTTGGAGAACTGAAGGATGAAAAAAGTTGTGAATTTGGTTTTGGTGTACGTACCTTGAGTTACTGTAGACATTAGGATAGTATGGGAGGGCATTTGTGCACTGAAGAATTGCTACGAGACTGATGATGCATCCAGTCATTGCCCATATTGCTCCTCTATGCATCTGTGGAAAAATAAAAGGAGATAAACAGAAATTAGACATGACATAAGTTATATAGCTTTTAGTAGATGATAGACCGAAGACTCGAGTTTGCATTCATTTTTATATTTTTTCCCGATAACAGACAATATGGAAGGAAGGTGTGTAGTATTCCAACTGTCGGTAGTCGATAATATTGTTTGTAAATTATACCATTATCCTTTTCCGGCATTGTTTTGAAGATGCTGTAATTTTGTTAGCAACTTTCCAGCTCATTGAATCTTACTTTCTCAATTTGCTACACATTCTGATATAACAACGCAACGTTTAATAGACCTGTTATTGTGGATGGTCGATGGCGGATTGCCCATTAAGGCAATCTTGAGTCGAATGCGAATGGGGCGTGTCATTGCAATTGTTCCCTTGCACAGAACATAACAGTATTTAACTGTATTTAACCATGTAATATGAAATGAATGCCGGTGCATGTGGACATGTACAAGGGAAAATTGCGTAATTTTGCATGGTCCATTAACACTAATTGATTGCAACTGCATCTCTACCATTGTAAATCTAAAAAGGGGGAATGAAGCATGAACATGAAGAAAGAGGCTTTCTCTTTGCTTGACCGGAAATAATTTCCTTGTTCCGATTTATTAAATGAAATGAGCTGAAATGTGTCTGTTTACACAAAATGATTGCGACTTGAGACTAAAAAACGATAAAGACATGAACATGACGAACATGACATGAGATGAAGCGACATAATAGATAAAATAAAAGGATACATATTTTCCGAGGTTCTTTAATTGAATTACAAATGACAATTGTGGGGTGGCGACAACTCGCAAATTTTCACATATGGCCATGAATTGGAATTAGGTTCATGGAATTAAACATAACTGTCAAATGGGGCAATGTGCAATTCCATTCTGATTTATTCTTAGAGAGAGGCTTCACGAATTTCATTCATGCGAATCATGATTTTCCAGCAGCCGGTCAAAATTAGATCCCGCCATGTTTAAGTATACCTAATGCATACATAATAATATATTTTGAGATTTTGCATTGATTTTCTGTATGTCCTTGGAGAATACATTTATTTGCCAACTATCTAGAGTACCTACTTATTCTCTTTCGGCTTCTCTCATGTACCAGTTATAAGACAGTGATAACGATAACGTAACAAAACTGATTGGCTGATTTACTCCTGACAAATGTCCCTGCCCATACACGATATCATGATGGAAGACATCTGCTTGCCTTTGAAAAAGTTGTAAAATTTCATTGAACTGACTCTTTGTCGCCTTTCATGTCATTCCCGACATGGCTCCAAAATTGGGGATAATTTGAATTACTTTTTACTTGTGTTTTTTTTGCTGCTCCCATCCTAAATTTTATGTACTTCCTGTCCCCATCTACCCTTGACATGACATGCGACAGGACCGAACAACTCTATGAATACTTCCAAAGTATATTAGGCACATATTATGAAGATGAGCCATGACTCATGTCATGAAGTCAAGTAGACGGCCATGAATGAACAAACTAATTTTGTATTCCTTGTGCGGCCACCAGCGGTGATAAGTAGTTTCGGGGAGCTAGTCAAATGTATTCACCCTGAATGTGTAAATGGGTGCAGTGAGCCATATCTCATCTAATCAGAAAGGAAAATGGGAAAACATACTTGCCAAAAGTACAACTTTCTATCATAAAGATGATGATGATGTGAATGTGACTGTTTTAACTTGACAGCCTCTGAAAGACATGAATGAAAGCCCGAAAAAAATTCGGCCCATCACCATCAACACGTATTGATGAAGTTCCCTTCCGTCCTCCCCACAGCCCAAACTAGAATTCCAATTCACACATAGCCATAGCCAATCCTTTTTACTACCCAGAAAAATTCAATTCCTTTTATCTTTCACCTCCCTCCCAGTTTGCAAAATATTTTGTAGGTGTGAAAACTGACATCTCATCCCAACCCATATCCCAGAACAGTACGAGATAATGGAGAATGAGTGGTATATATGGCATGGGATGGCATGGCATGGTGCAGTCATATGAAATGAAATGAATTTTTTCTTAAACTTGGAAGGAAGTGAAAGTCAAGGATATAAAAATAAAAATGGAATAAAAAATATTCTCTCTCTCTGACTCCGACGAATGTTTATCCCACGCTATTTTTTTATTTTATCAACTCTGCTGATATTGGTCGTTTTCCCTTCTAAGTTGTTGTTCCCAGACGTGCACTTCCTTTTCAATTTTCCCCCATCAACGTCTTCATCCCGAACGATCTAGTTTTTTTTATTCCCCATCTATTCCCTTATTGCGCTCCTTTCTTGGAAAGGGAGAGGATCTCTGTCTATATTCCACAGCTTAAAAAGTAAATGGTTCGTTTGGGGAGGAAGGGTAAAGTAGCTGGAGTTTATCTATGAACTAAATAGAACTGGAATTGGTGAACTGTTCCAATTTGGGGAGAGTGTGAAAGACTTAAATTTTAAAATGGGTTCATACCTCCCACACGCTCTCTTTAATATCCCGGAGTTTGTTCGGTATTTGCCAAAATAAGCATTTGCAAAAATGGGACTGTAACCATTGATTTTTTAAACTTGACATAAATATTTTATGCTTGTTTGTAAATTCCTTCGTCGTTGTCAGTTTGTCACTCGAGCCATGCCACGTTCCAATTGTTGACCCTTACTTGGAAATGTGTTTAGGATGAAGATTAAGATAAATTTAATATGTTAACTAAATAACCCTTCCTTTAGATCGTCTGTAACATATAAATTGTCCTTAAAAACTGGAAGAAAATGGTTTGGTTTTAAGGAAATGCGTTAAAGAATATTAGCATGATAATTTGCAAAGCAAATTTTTCTGCCATGAATTTTTATGATAGATGGGATGCCCTTTAAACCCTCCCCGCATTCTGCTTCCTAGTAATATACTAACACATTCCGAAATGGCAAGCTCTTGATTAATTATTCAGTGTAATTTGAGCCAAGCAAAACAACAACATGAGTATAGCATACGAGTAGGTATGTTAAAACCGAAGTAAAATGGAAATAGAATGCATTCACGACTCATGGACCATGAGTTAATCGGAGGGAAAATGGAATCTTCGTTTATGAGTTGGAGACAAAATCAGCTATGTTGTCATATTTGTGTCAGAAAAAAATATAGTAAACTCCACTCCTTCACACCCCATTTGCCGTGAAGGTTATGTAACGGATGAGTCCTTATTTCCATAACGTTTTTGATATACATATCTACGTATGATCATATTTGAGAAATAATCCAATAATAATAACATGGATGAGGATAATGCGTAGGACAACTTGAATAATTCCATTTAAGTTAATTAGGTTTGACTGGATTAGCAAGTCTAATGAGTCATTTGCAACTATTAAGATAAGTGAGTTGAAAAAATGTCAACATTGTGTAGGCTATTGTTTTGCTCTAGTTAAACTGGATTTAAGAAAAAGGAAAATGGACTGCTGGAATAAAGATTCTAAAAACTTTAGGGCTTGAACATACCTACCTGCTTAACTTCTGATAATGATATCACTTTTATGAAAGTTAGGTGACAAGTTCTTACCAATCTTACATCAAGATATTAATGCAGGAACCTAATCATGTGCTTGAACATTTAACATAGTCTTGAGGCGCTATTCATAGAATAGTAAGTATCCGGTGGGCGCTTCTCATGCTTCAATTTGGTATGCTTAGTATGCTTTCATTTTCAATTTGACTATGAGCCTTTCAATTGCAATTATTGGCCTTACCCTGCATTATTGCGAACTTACACTGTCAACATACCTGCCGTAAATTATGATCAATATAAAACAATGATTTAGTTTTGCGGCGTCCAGTCCAGACGTGCATTGATGCTATCTAGAATGTATTGGTTGTGTCGTGTCTCGCATTATGTTGCCCTGTTGACATTCTATGACCAAATTGTCAAAACCTTGGAAAACTTGAATGTAGCCACTGCATTCTACATGACATCAATATACATGGTTTCACTGTTTGTCCCTCCTATTATGCAACTTACGAAATTACCAAGTTATAATTATATAATGTATAGGAGTCGATCTTAATTTTAATTACTATGCTAAACCAATCTAAGATTTTTTCAGCTTTTTGTCTCCTTTCTCTCCTTCTCCACTGCATTGCAACGAGGGAAAGAGTGGCTCGTGACGTAATCATGATCACCATGATCACTCCAGGCCAGTTCTAGATGTTGCTAAAGTGATTATATTCCTTAAATACATTAAAAGTTCCAACATTAAAAAAAAAGTTTTCATTGACGGGATAGTTTCTTTTTCGGATTTTTTTTTGCTAAAACTCAAATCTTTTCATCCCATTCCCTTTCCCCTTGATTCCATCCTGACTGAATGGGGATGAGGGGCAAGCAGGGACGGATCTTCTGTTTTTTTTTTGGCAAACAACTCAACTTAGTTTCTTCCCTTCCAAAAATAAATAATTTCAGATGCAGAAAAAAGTAATTCCAATTCTTCTTGAATAGAGCTAACAACTGCGAACAAAAACTTTTTTTATATCGTGGCCCCTATTATAACTACTTTTTTTTACTCCAGGGGTCCCAGTGTGACTTACAATTGCACAATGATCATGTAGTAAAAAATCATTTAGCTTCCCGTAGCCACTGATAAGAAGCCAGCTACACAGTACTTGGGCAGATTTATATTTAGCCAGGGCATTATCAAAACAAGCGACACATAAAATGACCCATTCAAGATGATCATGGCTCAGGGTAAACTGCATCTCAACGTCAACCAGGGATGAATAAATAAAGCTGTCCAGTTGCGCCCCTCCTTCAACCAGTTTACTATTGTGTCCTTACTTACTCCACCTACACCCATTCCATAACGAAAATAATAGCACGACAACGATGAACATTTTCATTGTCACCCTTTTTGCATCTACGCTTGCTTCCCGTGAATAACCATAACCGTATAATTTAAAATCTAACTGCTTTCATAACTATTATGGCTGGGGCCTTATTATAACGGCCACCTTGGAATAGGGTAATGGACAGTATCTTACTTTGAAAAATGCAGAGGGGAACAATTTTCAACGAAAAAAAATTGGCTAGTTCTTAATAGGTACATATACCTATTTAATATGTACAATAAAGAGAAAAGATCACTCCCTGACATTTCTTAATATTTTGCTAACCATTTCGCTTCCCAATCATAATCTACTTACGTAAGTGTACCCAGTTGTATGTAATACTTTTACTACGTAAGAAAAATCTCTTCATTTCCCTTTCATGCCATTTTGAAATGAGGAATGAGGAGGTGGACACTGACGTGGACATGACATTGAACAAAGGAAATAATTATTTTGGTAGTGTCCTTTCCATGATGAAAGGAGTTGATATGGCATTATATGAATATCAGCCCGCTTTTTTGCCAATCTACTTAAGCACGTAAGCAAAATGATCAACTGATGTGATAACAACTCTGGTTGATGATGATTATGATGATGGCGATGACGGTGGTGGTGGTGGCATGGCATATAACATGATATCTCAGAAGAGAAACTTTCCTTTTTATAGAAATACTGAAATATGGACGTGTTTCCATGGAATAGCCAACTCACGATGCACAATCTTTACTACCTCAACAACTCAAGCAGGCTAATGTAAGGTAGGAGGAATGTCAATGTGTGGAAAAGGGATATGAATGATTTCGGAGAAAGTGGGCCTTGCTTTTGCTTGGTTGGCTGGACAGTTTTCTATATCTTTCGCTGGCTGTCAGATACATTAAGTAAATTAATTTCATGTAAGTATTTATGTATATGTCCAGGTATACCTGTCCAACAATATGAATGACTAGAGGTGAAACTTAGACTGGGAGAAAGGTCAAGTCAAACAAAACGAAATTCTTATTTCCGCTGTTTTAGAAATACCTGGGATGAAATGTAAGAAATATGTGTAGTTCCGGAAGTGAGTGTTTACTTTATTGGATACTTACATACAAGTTATACATTTACTGTACACAATTCCATCGGAATTTGAAAGAAAAAAATCAATTGAAAATAAATAGAAGATTGAGACCAGTTTGATGATGACATAATTTCGTAAGTTACATAATAACCCTTCTGAATATTAATCTATGAGCTTCTGCTGTACGACAAGTAAAAATCAACTCAATTAGCTCCATGGCAAATTGATATCACAAATTTTATACTATATGAATTTGCAATGATGCTAATTTGGTATAATTGTAAGCATGAAAGAATCATTTTCTCATCATAAAAAACAAAAGTTTTCTATTCAGACTTATGTAATTCTAATTGTAATAGTAATTATATAAGACGGTCGGCAAACAAGGTACTTCGCTTTTTAAACCATTCCTTTCTATAACCAAGCATGCAATGATGATCGATATCCACCACCTACCCACAAATGAGTTGATTTCAATTTATCTGTCAAAAGTCATGATGAGTGATTTATATGCCAAATAGTTTCTTTTGATCGGTTAATGAATGAGTAAAAATCATAGATGGGTAGTTCACCAAAATGTGTAATGGGATTCCATGATCAGAAACATAATCTCTTTAAGATCAATTTTCTCTACATGCTCATGATAAGCATTTGTCGTTCATTATCATTGCAGATAAATAATCTAATTATTATCCATTGCTGCATAGAATTCACCTTAAATCATAAATATAGTTCTCTCTCAACATCCTCAAAAACATTTAACCACAAATCAGATATGAAGAAAAAGATTGCATGACCCGAGTGTAATTATCAGTTTCTCCAAACAGAATACCACTTACTTCCTTCCAACCCATTGTTAAACCAAACCAGAACACGTGATACGGATATTGATACAATGATGCAATGACATCCGATCCAAATCCAATCCAAACAAAACCTTTGTCAGAGAGCAGATAAGGATGTCCTCCAAGATTGAAATAAATTGTGTGAAAGAGTTTCTCCTTACCTTGTCTTTTACGCTGGGGGAGAAAGTTCTTTTGAGCTTCGGATGAAAAGGATTGGAAAAGCACCTTTCTTTTCTTTTCTTATATTTTATTTCCGCTTTCTATTGTACTTCGTTCCACCTTTCGCTCCTAGCTTGTGCAAGACTTGTCAACAAGTGTTTAAAAAATTCTGGAGAATCAAGCTTGTTGCGTTTTTCTCAGATTTCTATAAAAATATATTTGACACTTCTTCCTCCTCTTTGTGGTTCACTTTTCTCCCCAGGATTGATTGTGTGCGTGTTTCAGCTTGTAATGGTATGTTGGTGCGAGTGAAAGTGTTGATGTCTCAATTTCCCTCCGAGCTAGATATAAATGACGACACTTGATCTTTCCTGATGTCCGACAAGTCCAACTTCTTCTCCCTGAATGTGAGCGTCCCAAATCCAGCCAGGGCTTTATACTTGGCCAAAAATCTCATCCAACTTTCTTTCCTTCGCTATTTCCCTTTGTAGGAGTGCGCAGCCCTCTTTTAATTCAACTGGAGGAATGAATGTAAAATGTATTTATGGATGGGAGCCCACGTCCAGAGATCTGCTCTTTGCTTTCTTTTACTTACACTTGGTCTTGGTCGTGGAAGCGGAATCCTCTACCCTTTCACTCGCTTTCTCCATATTTGGTACTTACGTAGCCAGAGCCAGCTATCCTTACGGGGTTGACTTTGACTTGTTGGAACAATGGCAATAGTGTACAAAGTTGACAATGATATTTTTCGCAGTACTTCTCAGTATGGCAAATTGTCTCCCCCAGAAATACTTTATACCAGCTTGGCATTAATGTGCCTGAATGAACTACAAATACGTAAGTACGTAAACTTAATAGTAATGTAATGTCCAAGAGGGGGATCTTCATCCCTTCCCCTTCAACTACATCATCATCACACTTTAATTCCTGTTTGCGTAAGCAGAACCGAAAACGTTGCAAAAAATATGGACATGGCATGAGCATGACTATGACATCGCATGATGCACAGAGCATACTGACTGGTTGGGTGGTGGGGGCTAAACAAATTGAAAAAAGAGAAAGTGCTGTCGAACAAAAAATTAAGATGTTACAATTTAT
Source organism: Pseudosinella alba (assembly GCA_034700485.1). Taxonomy (NCBI): domain Eukaryota; kingdom Metazoa; phylum Arthropoda; class Collembola; order Entomobryomorpha; family Entomobryidae; genus Pseudosinella; species Pseudosinella alba. Next base: position 77,451 of record JAQIXQ010000044.1, read on the forward strand.
TTCAGGAAACACGTAAACATACTGACACATTCGTTCACGTCATCGCCATCACTTGTTCCTCCTCATCATTATCATCACCATCATCATTCTACTGCTATATGAGAGGATGTATGAATTTATGGGAAGCTGCAAGACGCAAATGGGAAGCCGGGAGGTACTAATGCGCAAAAGGGGATTCTGTTACTTGGAAAGAAAGACACATTGATAATTTCACTTTAAGGTTCCTACTTACTTTCACTGTCTGCAATATAACTTAAGTATCTACATTTACCCGCTATTCATGCTTCATTGTTACTATTAATAGTATCCAGAGTGATCTAATTGTTTGCCAAATAATCATAAACGAATTAGTTATACATTATATGAGAAAGCCGTCAGACCAAATAGTGTTCATAGTTGGACTCATAATCTGGAAAACCTGGACAAGTTTGGCAGAACCCATTCATGAAGAAAATTAAATTTAGTTAATGATAAATCCCACGCTCGCTTTTCTTTTAGTCCGGTTTGCGTCCGATCAAGTAGTTTCCCCGGTCAATCAATATTTTTGTCATATCAATTAATATCGGAATGGATATTGTCACTCATTCATCTCGTTACCTTTACATAAACTTTGGAAACCTTTGACGGGGATAAAACTACAACTTGAAGTTCAACTCGATTCATCCTTCTTAATTTATATTTACCAAAGTTCACCTCGACCCAAACGATCATTCGTGATTGCGTAGTTCCTCAAATAGAATTGTTTAGGCAATCAAAATTGCAGATTTTGGGATAGCAGCATGCATTCAGCATTGCGGATGTTTCCACTCTTATTGTTTGACCAGGCAACATTATTCGAGTATTCATGTCATGCCATTGAATCTCGACAGGAGGGAAGTCTTGTCAGTTTTATTTTGCTTTCCGGTACTCATAATAATAGGCTACGCCGCAAAAGTTCTAATTACGACCCCACACGCCCCGTTTTAGATATTTTATATCCAAATAGAATATGGCTTATTCCAATATGCAAAGTGCCTATTCAATTCAGTGACCCATGTTATAAAATATACATGAATTGCGTAATTGACATAATAATGCATTGGACAGGACACATCTGACCTTTTGATTACCATGCTATATAAGTTCAATTAGACAATGCTGTTTGTAGCTGCTAACCGTTTGCGTAGAAAAACTGACATCATGTCATGGGAATCTAATTAGCGGTTTTACGGCATGCTTTGGTTTGGAAATTCTTTTAAGGTCCTAAATGGACATTTTTTTGTCCACTCTTTTAAACTTATTTGTAAACTTTCAATTCCATTAATTCAAATGGAGTTTCACATTTGAATGCATTTGAAATTTTAGATAACTGCAGGAAAATACATGTCATGGTTGATACTGATAATGTGTATTTTTTCTGATAATGATTTTTGTTTCAAAGTTGCATAGTACAACAACTGCATGCACACAATAACGTATGCCATCTGCTCTAGGACTTTTTATGGCTTTTAGCCTTCGCCAGTGATCTTCCATTACATTACTCAACCGCTTTACTTGATGGCCTGTGGAGGATGACTGTAAAGTAGGAGAAGAGAAAAGAAACAAAAGCGGATACATATCGGAGCGGAATATCTAGTCAGAATCTTTCCATCTAGATTTTTTCCCTGTAACGAGAGATAGTCAATTTTCCTGGGGGAAAGGACAGAAACAGATTGTTTTTCCTTACTCCCTTGTTTGATTCTTACTAGAATGTGAATACCCAAATACCAGTGTTGGGCATTTTGTCGAAACCACAAACATGTTTCCCTACTATAAATACTTTCAATTTTCGTTTAATTCTAGGCACAAGTCAGAAATATTCCTCAATCGCATCGAAGCATGTCTAAAATCGTTGAGACGTTGACCGTTGTCCAAGCTTTGTTATTAAATTAATTTGCAAAAATGTTATGTTGTTAATTGGTCTCCAAAAGAACCAAAACAAAATGCCCAGCACTGGATCTATTGGATCTGGATCTTACTTTCTCTCTTCCATTCTACTGCGTAGCCGTCTATTTGAATAAGCGTAAGTTAAACTCTCTGTTTAGTTCCTTCTTCCTTCCCAGTTATCCATTCCTTTCCTCTTCTGGTGCAGTGCAGCAGATAAGCCGCTTAGCATACAATTTTGAGTCTATGCCACGGATTTTGGGTTTCTGCAAACCATTTCCTTCCTCATTCAAACGAAATCACGAAAGCCAGTGTCTTTGGCTTTCCCTCTTCAAATGTATGGATATTGTGAAATGACTGCAATCGTAAGCTGGTCTTAAGAGTGGGAAATGATAATGCATAATAACAGGAGAAAGTATCCGCTATAGAGATATAAACAATTCAGGGAATTTGAATGCACTTTTACTACCCCAATTTTCAACACAATTACCTTCCCCTCATCTTCCATTTTTTGACAGGAAACCAAAGCATTCTATTTTTGCAGGGGATTGAACATAGCCATATTGCATTGTTGTTGCTTCTTAGGAATGCGATTAATCAGTTACTATGATGACTTGGGTCATCATATAATCCAAACCAACAAAGGGTACCTCAAAATAATGACTTTTGAGAAAGCACGCATGAAAAAGTCATATGACTTGGCTTGGCTTATCGTTAATAGTAAATGACTATGTTGAACTAGACAAATTTCTTGTTTCCTCCATTCCATTCCAGATACATAGCCTCATTCCGCAATATGTATGTCCATGCAAATGGGTTTTAATAGTCCAAGTCCAACCCAAGTTGATTTTACTGCAGAAAAAAACATGCTGGTGGGTCCTGGTCGTCTTGATGGGGAGTCGGGCAGTTGCTCGCATACAAGTTACTCGCATGTACAAATTACTTGAAAACATTCTTCGCATTACAAC